>CAJVPN010000863.1:0-20427 GCA_910592215.1 Entrophospora candida
AATGAGACCTAAAGTCACCAAAGACACTCCTGAATTCTATGCTGAATTGATGAAAAAATGTTGGGATCCAAATCCAGAAAATAGACCAACTGCTGAAGAAATTCTTGGTTATTTCAAAAAATATTATTATTATAAGCCTTCTAAAAAAAATAAAAAAATCATCAAATTAGCAGAATCAAAACACCAAGAGATAATTAAATCAGAAAAATATCTTTCAGAAGCAAAGAATTATAAACACCATTCGGATGCATTCTATACAAGTCGCTCACTTAGTAAGTTAATTGAGCAGGCTAATAATAAATTGGCTACTATATCAATGGATGTTGATGATGATGATTCATCAAATAAAAAAATTCAACCAAATATTTTAATTAAATATAATCTTAATAGTAATGCTTCAGTATTTATGCCAATACATATGATTAATAATGGCAGTGATTATAATGTAGATGTTGAAGATTATATTGATTGTAGTAATGATAAAAAGAAATCAAAAAAAAATTTTTAAATTTTTAAAATATAGTGTATTTATTTTTATTTTTTTTTCAATAAATTTTATCACTCAATATATAATTTGTTATTTACATGTCTCATTATCTTTTAAAAAGTGCATTCTCTACAATTAAATAATAAATAAAATGAGATTCGTGTGAAGGCTTATTAATTAATTGTAAAAATACTCTGCCATTTTTTTTTGTAAAAGTTTGATTTTTATATTAAAATATTTATTTTTTTCTTAATCACAAATTAAATCAATTCCCCAGCTTTTTTTTCATCATTACCAGTCACCAAGGCGAAATGGACTTGATGTTTTCCTTCAAGTATTATTTTAACATTTTCATATAAGGCTCAAAAGTTTAATTGATAAAAAGTATGTCTATTTTTGCTTGTAAGCATGCATCGATCAACTCATAAGAATAAAATTTTATTATTTTTTCAATAACAAATCAATTAGTAGAAGTGATGACTTGGGTCTCAAGAGGTTCTATACCATATTAAATCTCATTTATAAACGGACCGTCAATTCACAAATTCGCTTATTATTAGTAAAAACAATAGTTGTAGAAAAATCTCATAGAAAGTTATTATATTGACACAAACTAAACTCCTTCATTATCATCACTATTACAACCATTAGTATTATCGCCAACAAAAAAAAAAATCTTTTTTGAAAGAAATAATTAATACTATACACATTAAAAAAGGTCTTTCCAGCAACAACATTTTTAAAAAATTTCCCAAGAGAGAGATTATTTATTTTAGTAACCCATCAAAATCCAAAATTTACACCAGAGCTGATTTTCTATGCATACGCAATTATATTTTTTCTTAAATTAATTTCAAATTAAAAAAACCGATTTGATATGATATACAGGAGCATCAAGTCTTTATAACGATGAACAAGGACCTATATATTCGACGCATTAGGAACTATTGATGAATTAAATTCTAGTATATGGTAATTATAAAGAGGGTGGTGGGTGTGGGAAATTAATTAATTAACTAGTAATTATTTTAAAAACAATTTAGGCAAATTTGTATTTTAAAAAGCAGCAAACTCACTAGTAGAAAATTTAATTGATATATATACACAAATGTAAATTGATTCAAGTTATGCCAAATGTAACATCACCAAGAAGCAATTCAAATGGTTCCAAAATAAGTTAAATGGGAAAGTCGTAAATATTTTGGAGCTAACAGAACAAATAAATAATAATGATACATCATTTGAAGATGAAAATTAAATCTTTTATTGATAAATATGATTCCATAATTATCAATACTTGTACAGTGTATGGCATGTATATGCTTAATTTCATTATTCATGTTAATATTCAGTGCTCAAAAGAGAAATATAATGATACATCCTTTTGAATGTAATCAAATAATGCATGACATTTATTCAAGTCTAGTTAAACCTAGACAACCAAATTACATTGCACCAATATATATAATGCAGACATGTCATGATGTCTCTGCATTTAAAATAACAAAAATTGCGAACCATTTTGTACCATGCTTTTTAAAGGTATAATTATTTTATTTAATTCAAAATTTTAATTAAACTAAAAATTTAATAATTATTTTTTATTTACATATATAGATTTTAATGAATGAACAAAGTGAACACATAGTCGAAGAACCAATTGAATATGATATTAATTCAGAAGATCTGTTAAAAGGAGTATTAATGGAGCCCCTTTCAATCTGGACCCAGATTTAAAAAGTCCAGCTGTAATTTGGGCAAGGAATAAAAATATTTTGGGAAATTTGAATAAGAAAAATTTGGATTTATTATTGAGTGCAACTAATGAATTAATTAGCCAGCCAGATATCAAAGGACTAGAATGAGTGATTAATAGCTGGAAAAAATATTTTGATCAAACTAAAAATGATATAACAATTATAAGTGATGATGATTCCGATTCAACAATAAAAGGTGATGATGATGAATTTGATAGTTTGAAAAGCTTGAAAGAACAAAGAAATTAATCAAGAAAAAAATAAAAAAATGGTAATTACCACTTATTTTACATAAATTATAATGGATTATTTCTTATTACCAAATTTTTATTTTTATTGATTTTTTTTAGATTGTTAAATTCACTAAAAAACAATTTAAAAGAAAAAAAGATAGTTCATTAATTAAAAACAACATTAATCCAGCCAAACACAATCAATTAATTGGTCTGCTGACAAACATTGATCCTAATAAAGAACCAAAAGCAACTAAAATTGATGGGGGGTTGATTTATGAACCATGTGAAAATTTTGAATTTTTCATTACTCGTGAAGAAATATTAGAAAAACTACAATTGGAAATTAGCAGAAGAATATACATCAGATATTAAAAATATTTTATTAAACCAATAATCATTTCCACCACAAATAACACCATCAATAAGGAAAACACATCCTAATTTTAAAGTGGACTTATACTATGGTGAATGTACAGGAAATAGAAATGACAAAACATCCTTTAATGCTCGAATAAATATACTAGATCTTGAGTCTATAAATTTGCAAGTAAAATCAAAGTTGTTTTTCCAAAAAGAAAAACATTTGTAAAAATTCAGAAGGAAAAGGTATGGGCAATTACGTGGATTAAATAGAAAAAAATTTATAAACAAGAATCAAAGTAAAGAAGCACGTCATATGCATTGACAAAACATTAATATTAAGCCTGAACAAAGATTAACTGGAAACAGACATAACGTACCTTCTGCATATGCATCTAGAACATTAAAGTCACAATCTAATTTAAAAAATCCACAGGTTGGAGGAGTTATGGAAAGACTACTATTTGCTGTAATTGATATTAATGAAAAAGAAAAAGAAAATTATACAAATAGTAATGGAAAGGAAGCAAGTGATAACAGAAAATATGGGGGCACGTATAACAACCTTTGACTATTTGGCCATTGAGTGTGTTGCTTTTTAATGAAGCATCCATTACTTACTATCATATTTTTGCTCCATTAATCCTGGCATATTCATTGATTATGCTGGGCAATTAGTAAAGTGAGTAAATTTATTAATTTATTTGATTTTTTATAAATATTAATAATTAATTAATTTATAAAAAAATCAGGGTTGTCTCAGAATATCTACTTACAAATATAAACACATCCTGAATGCAATGATTACAATGACTTCTGGTGAAGGAGAGAATTCACCAATTATCAATATATTTGAATTGATAACGAATGATCTAAAGGCTTCTAATTTAGAAAGATATTTAAAAACATTCCATCAGACAAAATTAAAAATTTTTGGCAGCAATACAATCCCATACCTAGCTGTGCTAAAAATATTATAATGGCAGTGCTTGCTGCTTATAATAATGAAACACCAAACATATATTGAAAGAAATATTAATTCTTTAAGAAAAAATAAAGAATTAGATCCAGGAACAACAATCCTGGCTTGGTGTTTTGGTCATTGTGTAAGGACAGTAATTAGATATTCAAAATCAAACATTAATAGCCAATATATTAAAAAAAGTTGAATTATTCAATGTCATTGTTAAGTTATGGAATTCAATGAGATTGAGTGAAAGCTTAATAGAAATTGAAAAAAGATATTATTTTGGAATTGGCTATTATCCCAAGAAAAGATTAAATTGGGATCAATATGGATTAAATTAGATTCCGAATTTAAATTTTATAATGATTTAGATGTGATTATTGATGCAAATGAGGCAAATGATTTCATTAAAGATATAGATAATGAATTAAATGATACAGGAATTCTAGAAAATAAGACAAAATAGAAGATTTAATTGATGATAAATTTACTTATTGTTTAGATACTTGTATTAAATTAAATGTTAGAGAAATGGATGATTGTTTCAAAATATTTATTCCATTAATTAATTACGAATTGACAACAAAAGAAAACCAATAATCTTGGTGAGGATGGCTATGTATATGTATAATCCATTGTATAATCCACAATTAAGAAAATACCTTGATAATTAATACTTGGTGGAAGTCTGAGTCTTTTGGTCAAATTTAATTCCTGCAATTAAAGTTAGGACCCGAAGAACAACAGCAACTGTAGAGGTGGAAAATAATATAATTAAGTCATATGGCATCAAGAAGAGAAATCTTTGATATTGATGAATATTTATATCAATGTATTTCACAACAATCAAAGCTGGTTGCAGAAAAATAAAGTATTTATTTTCAATTATTTTTTATGTATCATCACACATGCATACAGTATAACCCTCGTTTCAACAGAGTGGCTGGACATATAAGAAAATTTCATTTAAAATCCATTGAACGAAATTACTAATTGCGTTTCAACGGATTTTTATGTTTTTCATAATCAATTAGTATTAGTATTAGTATATTTTACAATTTTTTCCGTATCTTTTATAACAATCATTTCATAGTAATAGCAATAAAAATTATAATTCATACGGAATTTCCGTATGCAAATTTTTTATAGAGCTCGATTGTCTCTTCTTCGCCTATATCTTCTCTTTTTTCTGAAATTATCCCATATAAAAGTTTATAATTCACTTGAATAAAATATAATACTTCTTGCCTGTGCACCACTTCTACCAGCTCTTCCACTTTCTTGAATATATTGACCAAGGCTTAAGGGAAAGTTAAAGTTTATTATAAGGTTTACATCTGGTGTGTTAATTCCCATACCGAATGCATTTGTTGCTATAATTATTTTTGTCACTTTATTTTTCCATTTAGATAATGATTGATTTTTTTCTTCTGCTAAACCTCCATGAAATAGACCCACTTCATAATCATTAATTTTATTAGCAACATATGTTTTGAGTTCTTCACATTCTAGGTGATGTACAATATATTATACTTCTTTCATTGATATTTTTATTAATTTGTTCTAGTGTTCCATGTCGCAACCCAAAAAAGGAAACAAAATGGTTGTAAATCACACGAGTTGCTAGAGCAGTAGATTTGCAAATTGATTTTTTTCCCCATTTACTTTACAAATTGTGCAAAACATTCTCTTCATTGCTGCATCATATTTTGACCATTTATATATGTGAGCCATTCATGCTGAAAACTTCTTCCTGATTTTTAAAATGCACTTTTTTTATTTGATTTTTTCGAAGTATCATCATCATCCGAACCTTGAATTGTCAAATCACCTGACCTTCTATAACTGATTCATCATCTATAAATGCTTCATCCCAAATTTCAGTAGTCAAATTATCTGATTCTTGTTCTATACTATTTATTTTTTTGAATAAGGGAAAACAAATATACATAAATTCATATTTAAAGTGTATATATTTTAAATTTAATAATTTAATAGCAGTGAAATAAGATTTAAATTGAGTCAATACTTTTTTCCTGAAAATTCAAAAGATACAAGTTATGATTCTTTTCTAAAATATTGAAGTAATACACATATACTCTATGTATATATATTTAGTATAAAATTTTTTTTTTGCGAATGGAAAAATCTGTACAAAAATAAAAAGGAAAAATATCCGGCAACTCTTTTTTTTTTCAGAAGTTAAAGTTTTTTAAAGGAAAACCCGGATTTTTAAAGTACTATTTCCAGCCCTGGTTGGATTCTTTCTGCTGAATGAAAATTCAATCGTATTTATAAAATTTTTTGAACAATATACAGCCATCTGTCTCAGGCCATTTTTAATATATCGATTAGAAATAACAATTACATATCACCTTTTGCTTTCTACATTATGTATAGAGATAATGAAATAGTTTTCAAGGATTTATAAACAAAGAATTGTCTATGTTCTCACTTCTACATAATAATCCCCTCAGTTATATATGGGCTAGAATCTAGTCAAAGGAAGATTCTATTTGGTTGTTTTAAAAGAAACTTGGTTATATACAAAGGAGAGATTAATGAATCACAATTATTCGACCATATTTCTGAACATGCCAGATGCCACCATAACATGATTGGGATTTTTTAGGTTCTAATAATGTTAATTTACTAAAACCTATTAGACAGTTGGAAAAAGAAATGACGTGGTTAAGATACCGCTAAAATCACATTACAATTGTACCAAGCTTTCGCCATTTACAACATTAATATATCGCCCAGATGATGATATATTAATTGACTATTTAAACGAAGATGATCAAAAAATTCGAACTAAAATGGTATGCTCTTTATCATTTCAATGGTCTTGGTTGGCTGCGAGAAAAGTATGGGAACATGTTTATATGATGTATCAAGGGTATATTACGACCATCGTATCACCATTATTTTTCCTCCTCGAGTTCTGAATAACGTCTCTTGAGTAATGCTAATGGTATAATTGCTAAATAATTGAATTACCAGTTCGTAAATGACATTGAATTGAATTTGTGCTATTTTAGAATAACAGAAAATAGAAAGGAACAAATGTAAAAATCTTCTGGTTAGCATCACAAAATTATTCTTCTTTCCTTGACACTCACTCGATTTTATATCGTATTTTGCCGGGAACAAGCAACCTTTTATAAATTAATAAACAAACTAAAAATGTTAAGATTATTTTTACCATTTATACAAATATGAGGTGCAGCAATTTTGATTAGATCACCAGAGAATTTTTAATTTGAATTTCTAAAAAATGGATATTGATGATGATTAATAAATAAATAAATAATGCAACTTATTAGATGAATCATTTTGACACATTAAAATATTAGAATCAGAAGATAGTTTAAAAAAGAAAAATATGGATATGAAAAGGAAAATATTAGTCAATGAATTAGGTTATAAATTAAAAAAAATTATACTATGAGATGATTGCAAAGAAAAAATTAACTTGTAAATGTGGAAATAAAGAAATATATTTTTTATGAACATAAAAAGCATACATATTATAGTGATAATATATACCGGATTCCATAAATGAATTTTATAATATCAACCATTTAGCTAAAGGTGGTTTTCGAAAAATCCATAAAGCAATATGAACCAACACATTTAGTGGAATGAAAAATGTTGTATTAAAAGATTATATAATTCTAGCAATAAATTTCTAAAAGAGGTAACCTTTTAATTTGGTATAGTATGACATCTATTATGATTAAATGTTAAATATTAATAACAAATATTATTTTGTAATAATTTTTTAGTTAAAAAAAATCCAAATAGGACTAAAAAATGGAGATTTACATAATTATTTATCAAAAAAATTTAAAGAAATTACTTGAGAAAATAAAATTTATTCGCTTTATTATATTGCATATGGGTAAGTTTAGTACTTTATTATTAGATACATTATTATTATTTATAAATATATCTAGTAAATTTATTATTTATTTTATTATCAACATAAATGAAATTCATATGAATAATTACATTCATCATGACTTGCACAGTGGTAATATAATCATTTGATTAGTACTATAGGAGATCTGGGATTATGATGAATGAAAAAGATAACAAAATAAAATCTTTGGAGTAATTCCATACCTGACATCTGAAATATTATCAAGAAAACCATATACAAAGAAGCCACTTTATGTCAGGCTACATAATCATTGTATTATATCAGATATTCTAAAAGAAGAGAGATCACAAATTACAGATGATACTCCTGTATTCTTTGCTGAATTGACGAAAAGACATTGGGGTTCTAATCCAAAAAATAGACCAGCAGCTAAAAAAATATGTAAATATTTTGGTCAATATTGTATTGATCCACCTGAAAAAAAAAATAAGTTAGCAGAAGCTAAATGACAAGAAATTTATAAAGTCAAAAATACTTTTAAACATTATCCAGAATCAGTCTATACTAATGATGATAATGATGATTAAGTTTAATTTTGATATAGCTTTTATGCATTTAATAGATGACTATGGCGAAACAACAATGGATTAGAAGATGTAATTTATTATTTATTTCTGTTGCTATATATTTTCATCATTTATTATATATTATTTATTATATTTTTAGATTATAACTAAATCAAAAAGACAGATTGTTTCGATTTTATACTATTTAATATATGTAATGTATATTAAAAGTCAGTTAAAATATTATCTACTTATGAACAACTATCATTCCATTGCTAACTAACGGATGTTCGGTCAATCAACCAGCAGCTTTGTTTGTTTTTCTGTTTAGCTAAAAAAATTTTTTTTAAGGCTTTGAATTTTTGTTTTTTGTTATTATTGCTATGTGTAATGAACTATTATTATAAAATTATATAAACATGTTTTATGCTAGTATCAGATGATAAATTTACATTGTATCAATTAATTGATTGGATTTATTTGGATGATGACGATTTATCATTTTGGTTAAAAAAAAAACAAAATATTTTAGAAAAGAAAAATCTTATGTGGCATTTATTTCAAATTGTATGTATATATATAACATTGTAATAAGTTGCCGTATTAGTTGATATTTGATATTTAATCGTTGTTATTTAGCAACAGTGGCAACGATGATGGCAATTTTCTAAATTATAATAAATGGCTACCACCAACATTATTATTATTATCATCATTATTATTATTATTATTATTATTATTATTATTATTATTATTACTATCATGACCATTATTATTGTAAAAATTGAGGCTATTATTGCGATTATTGAGGCTATTATCTTGAACCATTTCCTCATCCCCATCCCTATCCTCATTAACGTTACCATTCACTTCTCCATCATCTTCATCATCACCATCGTCATCGTCATCATCATCTACATCATCATCATCTACATCACGCATTGCTAAATCTTCACTATCTTCCTCATCTACATCCTCAACATCATCATCGTCGTCGTCGTCTTCTTCCTCTTCCTCATATGTAGATTCATCATCATCTTGAACATCATCCGCTGTTTGTTCATCATACTATATGTAAATGATAAATATTGACATAGATGGATGTATAGATGGATGTATAGATTAATTGAAATTTGGAAAAAAAAAGAAAAATAAATAAACATACTGGATCATCTTCACAAGCTTTAATTCTATATTTTCCAGGAATAGGTAATCTCTTTCCTCTATCTTTTATCGCTTTTAACTTTTTATTTTATCCGATTTATTATTGTTTTTAAAAGTAAAAAATACAATATTGTCGTTCATTAAGCGTACCGATAAATAAATAAATCGATAAATCAATCATAATGAATAATAAAATCTACACAAACTTGTGCTTCATATTCGTCTTCTTCTTTACCTATACTAACACATTCATTTATTATAGCATGTTTATATGCCCAGGAATTTATTATTGTACGTGGCTCAAGCGAAGGTGCCCAAAGATGTGATGAAGTCATTATTTTAAAAATTTTTTTGGATATAATTATAATTTAGATAATAATAAAGAGAAAGAGAATTATTTATGCCATACTTAATACACTGCAACAAAGTGAACATTTTGTAGTACAAGGAATTTCAGGGTTCAAATGAGGCAAAGTATGTACTAATTATTATTTTCTAAATCCAAATAATGCGTTCAAGAACATCTTTTTTAAACGTTAGCTTCAAGAATATGGACAAAAAAATATAAATAGATAAAGGAATTATGGTAAAATTCAAATAAAAATTTTTTATTAATAATATAAATAATATCAAAATCATAGCCATATATAATCCGTGAAATCAAAAAACTAATTTAAGAAATAAAACCGCAAATATCGTCTTTAAATTATCATCTTTTCAATAACTCACTATAATAAATATAAAAAAAAATTTTTAAGAAAAATGCTTACCTTCACCACTGAATTTATATATGGCTTATTAATTGGTCTTTTCCTTGATGTTTTTCCTCATTATAAAAATTACAACCACTCTTTAATATAAAACAAAAAAATTGATATGAAATAGAACATGGAAAGGTATAGTCCAAATAAACCAGTTGATGAAAAGAAAAACACCTGAAAAAAATTGAAGGATTTCAAGCAATTATTCGATAAAACACAGGATTGAATCCAGACTTCTCATTCAGTAAAATGGCCATTAAAATTCGCGAGTTACTTGGAGATGTAAAAGGTGTTGCTGCTTCTACGATAAAAAACCTCTACTGATGAAACTAATTCTAAGAAAAAAGAACAATAGATGATGCAATTCAGGAATGGGTTGACAAAAGAAAAGAACAAAGAAATGAAAATTGAAGATTTTAATTATTTAATTGATGATAATAATAATAATAATAAATATAGTGATAGTAAAAGAATGCCCATGGATTTAATATGCCACTCAGTTACAGAATTTCTCTCTTTGGAGGAAATAATAATCAATGTGTTGCATATCTCCAATTTCATAATCATAAAATCCAAAGAATTTACTTCATTTCTCCGTTATTACTTTATATTGCACTTATACTTTAATAAATAAACAACTAAATATTTATGCTATCAAGGCTTTCTCTTAGAATTGTATATTTCAAAGGATGATGAATTGTCATTCGCAGAATATTATTTTACAAAATATCATTTCCTCGTCAAAAGGTCTGAAATCATCAATGTAAATATACGTAAGATCCCAAAGACTTTCTATCCTGTCACCCACCAATTGTTCTGTGAAAAAATAATTGATATCATACAATATCGGACGAACAATTTGCGACTAATGAATAGCTTGGGTAAAAATGAGAATTGTATTTATTTAAGCTAAACCCATCCGCCTACCAAATATGGCTTAATTCAGTCGCTATAAAAGACTGCTGATCATATGGATACTGCGGTCACACGATGAGAAACTTTTTGCGGAAATCATAAGTCATAATGTAGGATAGAAAAGTTTGAAAATTAACTAACTGAATTGAAGAAATTCAACTTCAGATTTGCACTCTTTAAATGCGCATATAAAGGGCAAGATTTCACACTAGCCTCGCTCCAACTATCTTGGTATCCTTCGACTTGATCTTGTAATAACAATATAATCATAATCAATTAATAAACTAATACATACTTACAAAATGCCTGATAAAAATCCTTACATATACTATCCTGAAATTGGTATCTCTGATAATTTGAGTTAGACGGTCCACTAGTCCCTACTACAGTCAAACTTTATCACAACGGATGAAAGGGACACATAAAAAAATTTTAAAAATCAATCCGTAATGACATGAATTTAATTATTATTATAGCCCGCTTTGACGAGGCCCTCTGTGACAAGGTTTGACTGTACCAAACCATATATGTATCTATCTATTTATTTTTTACCTAGATTATCTTATTTTATTTTTCTTTTATTTCCTATTTTTATTTTTATCTCCCTTGTTTAACTAGCACACTGTGCCTCGAGTTAGTGCATCCCAATTTGGATAATACTGTTTATTAGATTGTAACTATTTAGGTGACTTGGCTAGCCAATGAACAAATCCTAAGTAGTGTTCAGGTGACCAATATACAAATCCTGAAGAATAGTATAATAGATTTAGCTGAGCTTTGGCTTTAGTTTAGTTCAGTTCGGCCTTTATAGAATCTGATTACTACTCACGCAAGGTGATTAATACATTTACCCTTTCTTAAGAATGACGGCTCTACCTGCTCCAAAGTTTGCATGCGCCCTGAGGGTGCCAGGATCATTGAAAGACCAAAAAATGCACTCCATGTGTTTCTTGTGGTAAACCTACTGCTTAAATATATGATTTGTGCCAGTTTTATACTGGAACAGCTATTACTATGTCATGAAGTAATATAATTCTGATTGTCGCCTCCGCCTATGTGCTGACTCTTAAAAATTCGACTTGCCTCCGCCTGAAAAAAATGCCAGATATTTTTGCACCAAAATTCAGCTCTTCTCCTCTTGACGCGTGGATTTCAAAATTTGGGTACCAAAACTCCGGCTTGTCTCTTGAGCAAATGGTACCATATATCTTGAAGCAATAGCACCAAAATTTTTCTGCAAATATCAAGATTCGACTCGTCTCTTGAGCAAAGGGCACCAAAATTTTTCAGTGAATCCAATTTTTTGGTTGGATTCGGGTATATTGCCTATAGATCCGGGTGCCACTATTTAATGGATCCGTTTATTACAAATTTAAGAAGAGGTTCAGTTTCATAAGAAATCAATGAGTCATGATGGTCAAGGCCTTTATACGATATTCGAATGAATAAAGGTTTAAAGTGGTTGGTTTTAATGCATATGGTTTTTGTTTTTTTGTTGATAAGGTTTGTGGTCAGCGAAACTTATGCTTATTTCATGGCATTCCTCTTAATATTATGTCTGTTTCTTGTATTCAGTGTTGGCAGTGGTGTTAAAATTTGGGGTAGAGAAGAACGACGATAGATTATTTATATGCGAACAGATATATATATATATTGATAATTTGGACAAATTTATTTAACCATTAATAATAGTAACAAATAATAATAATTTTATAAATTAATTTCATATCAATTATAATTTAATAATAGTTATTGTTATTTTATCAAGTTTTGTAATCCTATCACTTAAATTTTCATCAAAATAGTTATTTATTGTTTTAATAATTTTTTTATCGTAGGATTGACTCCATTTTCATGGAATTTTTTTATAATAGTTTTAACTACATAACTATTTTATAGTCCCATTAAAAGATTCATTATCCAATGGAACTTCATCAATTGACATTTGATGAACTACTTACTATTAAAGCTTCATCATAATGATCTTTATATAATAAATATACATACGTTTACATACATCTTGTGATTTCATTAAAGCAACTCCGTAATTATTTAATTTAAGATCTAAATCAATTTTAGTTGACGATTTGATTGATAATTTCCTTAAATATTGCAAACCTTAAGCTTAAGAAGGTTGTCGGTCCAATTCCCAAGACCATTATTTGATCAATTTCTGGTAGAAAAAATAAAACAATCAAATGCCATCAATTTACCACACATTACATCAATTAATAAATGTACCATAACCTTTAAAACCATAATGATTTTCTTATGGAATTATAAATTGAATTCACCAAATTGTCTGTTGTTGTGAAAGCAAGATCTAAATCTAATTTACTCGCACATCCAATTATCAATGATAAATAAGTATAAACATCTGGTTTGATGTTTTCTTGTATCATATTGTTATACACCGAATAAGCATTACCAATTCTCATAGCATTAATAGTAGTCTTTACTGAATTGTCTAATCTATCGAATAGATTTTCTGCAACTTGTAAACATCATCGACTGTATATTGCTCGAAAGAAGGAATATCAATCCTTTGTTTATTGTATTGTCTAAAGATGATGATGATATTAATGATGATGACGATGATAGTTATGAATATTTATTATTAATCTTGAACAAAACTTTTAATGCCTCTAATACATTAGATTCGTTTGGTGATTTGTATTTATAAATAATCCATTAATTATATTTCTAAGTTGAGTCACGTTATTATATTTTTTTAATAGTAATCTTATAGTTATTATTATTATTTGCAGTTTTATATGTCATGCTTTGTGTATACAATCAAATAAGTTTAATGTTGAATGCGTTGAATGGTAATATTGAAGAAAATTTTCAGTTTTAACACAACAATTGATATTAGTATTAATATTCTTTGACTCAATTCGACAAGCTTTCCATTGATTCAATAGCTTTATTGTTGCTGCTATTGGGATTGATAAAGCATTCTTATTATTACTACTACTGTTAATATTATTTAGAAAATTGAAAACAAAGCTATTTTTTCTATTTAAAAAAATATTTTGGGAAAATTCATCTTTATTACAATAAAATAAAATTATCGGATTTGTACCGTGCACATTTTTTTGTCAAATACAATAATTTAATTTAAAATTAATTTTTTTAATGTTACCACACCACCATTATATTTCTCTATTTTAATAAACTAATGCTATTATAACAACTGTTATATATAGTTGATTTTAGTTTAAGTTTTAATTTTATTGACAAGTGCCTGTAAATTATAAACAAATTATTAATTTGATCGATTGATTGACATTCAGAGAATAAATAATAAATAAATTGGTATATAACTTACATTTCGGATTGTTATTTACAAAAGAAAAATCAAAATCCTTAAATGCACATGTCACGTCTCTGCATTGTATAGCTTCTTTCAAAGGACTCGCCGAAAGAGTTTGATTAGCATTCGATATAGCTGATGGTGGTGATGATTGAGCGATTAAATCTGTTATAGTTTTATCAATAGGTGGGAGTTTTGAAACGGGGCTTCCTCCTTTTATAGTCGGATAAATTCTAACATTGAAAATTGTATAGCTCAAAAGAACAGACATAAAGCCCGCTGCAATAATCAAAGAGGTAATTACAATAGAAAAACGCCAAAATGTTTTGTTCATTTTTTATTTTTAGTGTGTTTATATTTAAAAAAGAATGGTTTAGTTTTTTGTTTATATTTTAATTATTTATTAATTGCAAAATGGTATTTAGTGATAATAAATTAAGGGATGGTTGATGGCTAATTTATTAGTAGAAAATGTGTGAATAGTGGCGAGAAGGAAAATAAATGATCATTATGAAAAAAAGCGTGAATTAAAATATCATTTTTTTATACTCTATTGCATTTCCACGTAATAGCTAAATTTGGATAATTAAATTCAATCAATTAACTAATTAATTAATTAAACTCGATATATTAAAGCTTGAATACATACATTCATTCATAAATTTCTGTACATCCATTTCGAAATGTAAAATATTGCCAATTTTAGCTAATTGATTTAATCTGGAACAAATAATTAATCGTTTTTTTTTTTTAAAAGAACAACCAATGAAATTCCTTTCATCTTCGCAATGGATTTAATTAGGATATTAATATACATTACTAACAAGATAAAGTTAACTTCTAATGATTGTAAACATTTTAAAATAAGATCTTGAAATAATTACCCGTTCATATATAATTCGGGTTTAGTTCTTACTACTGCTTCTGGGACTTCCGCTAAACACACAAAAGTTGTTGTAGCACCATTATTTAATACTGAGCCTATTAAATAGATTCAACTATAAACGCTATAAAAACTATTAACGGTGTAAATCTTTCATCAACATTGAACCTTAGTGTAAATATAATGGTCTAAATAATGCAGTGAGCAACCCTGCTAAAAATGCACTTTTTGAAAATTAATTTTTTTTGGTCAATTCTAAATCTTCGTTTCATTTCATTTATAATAAAAAAAAGATAGTTTCAATTTTTACCCATCAACACAACATTGTTAATCAAGCTATCGTTGGTAATAGCTTCTACGCCACGATATAAAATTAGACTCCATGTATCCTACGAACGTTATTTAATAAAAGCATTTTTTTTTAAAAAAAAAACGCAAAATAAAAATATTACGAGTTACTTGGGGAAAAAAACTCACTTTGGCAGCTCCAAAAAACGACTTCCATAAACAGCTACTTGTAAATAAGCATAAAAATTAAATATACTATAAATTTTATTAGTGATAAAATTACATAATGTACTCAGGATATCTTTGCTTTCAAATAGCTTACGTCATTAGCAAATATGTTTAGTGTGCATGAAAACGACCTGTAATCCTCGTACTTAGGTCTCAAAAAAGCATACGTAAGCTTCGGGAGGCTCTCGATTTACTCGGCTTATAAGGCAAGAATTGTGGAGAGATGTGGGTAACCTATATATCTTCGCATATGACGAGAAATTTGTATCATGCCACACGCAAACTAAGGATATCTAGACGCTCGAGATTATCAAACTAGATAGCTACTAGGCGGCATGCTCGAGTGTGGCCTAAAAAATGAAATGTGCCACTTTCGAGCGTGGCCTAAATCGATTTTGCCTCGGACTCCCATTTCTACTCTACTTACTGAATGAATCAATTCAGCAAGCTGAATCATTCAGCAGAATTAGATCGATGGATAGCAATATTCATAAACATTAGTTGTAATTTGGTAAATATTCCAATACATTTAATAGGTAAAGTGGAAAGATGATTTATTGTTATTAATATTATGTATATTATTTATAAAAAAACTTTCTAAAAATGTTGTTTGACACAAATATTTGTTTTATGCTGTGCAACTATTATTATTATTATAATTTGACTGTGTTGCAACACCAAATTATTTTTTCCATTTCCAAAAAATTTGAGAAATGGATGCTGATATAAATACATTATACAGCTCATTAGATGAATCATTCGGCATGATAATGTCACTAGTGCCAGTAACTGAATTTGGTGGATATGATAAACTAGTCAGTTATCAAAAACACATTAGTACTATATTTAATGAATTAATTGATTCATTAGAATTAATGGATGACTGTATCAATTGCAAAGAATTAATGGGAAAAAATTATTCTAGTTTTTTTATGAATCAATAAATGAATAAAAAAATCTAGATCATCAATAACTAAGTGGTGTTTAGATCCAGGTAAAGCCTATGAATTAAGTAGAGTATTTATTAGTATTGATGAAAAAAATTTATTATGTGATGGTTGTAAAGAAAAAAAAATTGAAATATTAACTGATAAATGTGGAAATAAAGAAATAGCAAGATTTTTTTATGAATGTAAACAAGATCCACAATATTCTAAAAATATATTTTGGATTCCATATAATGAATTTAATAATATTGAATACTTGGCTAAAGGTGGTTTCGGAGAAGTTTATAAAGCAACATGGTTTAGCAATATTTTTTTTAGGCCAATGGATGTTGTATTAAAAAGATTATATAATTCTAATAATAATATTTCAGATATTTTAAAAGAGGTAAAATTTTTAATATATCAATCTTGTATAATATCTATTATTAAATATATTTTATAATAATTTTTTTTAGTTAAAAGCACATGATGAACTTAAATTGTGGGTTAGCCATTGTTATGGAATTACTAAAGATCCTAAAGAGAATGATTATCTTTTGGTATTTCTCTATGCTAGGTATGGTGATTTGCATAATCATTTATCAAAACATAAACATTTCAAAGAATTTGATTGGTATAAGAAATGTTATTCACTAGGTAAAATTACAAGGGGGTAAGTTTTTAAATTTTATTATTAGACTTAATTGTTTATATATAATAAAATATTATTTTTTTTGTTACCAATATGAATTAGATTATGGGATATTCATGAAAAAAATTACATTCATCATGACCTTCACAGTGGCAATATTTTTTCATACAGTATTGGTAATGACAGGATAGGAGATTTAGGATTATGTCAACAAATGATGAATGAAAAAGATAAACCAAATAAAATTTTTGGGGTTATTCCATACCTAGCACCTGAAGTATTGTCAAGAAAACCATATACAAAAGAATCAGACATTTACAGTTTTGGTATGATAATGTGGGAGTTCACTACAGGAAAGAAACCATTCTATGATAGACCACATAATCATTGTCTTATATCAGATATTTTAAAAGGAGTGAGACCTCAAATCACAGATGACACTCCTGAATTCTATGCTGAATTGATGAAAAGATGTTGGGATCCAAATCCAAAAAATAGACCAACTGCTAAAGAAATTACAAAATGTTTAAATAGTGCAGAAAACAAAAAAGAAATGGAATTAGCAGATGCTAAACAAGAAGAAATTATCGAATCAGAAAAATATTTATCAGACACAGAGAATTATAAACACCATCCAGAATCAGTTTATACAAGCCGTCTACTAAATGAATTAATCCAACAAGCTGAATCATTATGCCTTTCATCAACAGTATAGTAATAGTGATATTAGCTCAAAATTTAGTGATTTGGTAATAGCTGATGATAATGACAGCAATAGTGGTGGTGGTGGTGGTGGTGAATTGTAATAGAGAGATGATTTATTATTGTTGTTGTTGTTGTTGCTATTATCAGTTATATATATTATTTATTATTCATTCTTCAAAATTTTTTTTGATCATTATATATATTTATAAGAAATAAAAATAACTTATAAATATGAATTTATATGAATTCAATGGGATTATGATTCAGAAGAAGGTCTTCCTGACGGTCAAATTCTTTACAAAGGTGATTGATTTCAATTTTCAATATTACCTTCATTTAAAATCAAAAAATTGGCTTGTGTATGGCTCAATTATAATAAAAAACATAGATGGGTTGTGACCTTCTTAATAAATTTATATGTAAGCCTGACTTGGCTTGTTGAAAGTTTTACTTTCAAAATTTTGGTACAAGATTGTTAAATGAAGTAACAGACAGAATTAGATTCCAAGATAAATCTTTTTTATTTTTTATTCTATAATGTCTTGTACCTTAGATTCATAATAATAATAATAATAATCAGTATCAAATTCACCACATAATAAACAAATAATAAATGTTTTAAATATGTTAGAAATTGTGAAAAAGTTGACATTTTTAAAAATGCAAGAAATTTACTGCCAATCAGGGTTGGCTGCATAACTCAAATAAGCACTTGGCTAAACTGACTAAACTATTTAGTCATATGTTTAGTCAAGATGATTGTTACTAAATTACGCTTTTAACCCCTTTACACTGCCAGCCCTGAGCCCAATGTATCTACCTCCTATATAATACTGTTATGACAATCAATATACAAATAATTATTTTAGCAAATGAGCATAATTTTATATCCAGCAAAATAACTTGTGACTCTTGTAACAGTTTGGGATATGCAAAAAAAGAAAAGAAAATTAAGTAAATTTGTTTCACTTTTTATACAATAACAATAAGATTAAAAATAAAATTCAGTAGCTTACTCCCTACTTGAATCTTAAAGGATAGTCAAAATTCATATTCAATTGCATCATCAGCTGATAACTTGTTTATTCTATGGGCCAAAGGGCAAACACCTGGAATCTCCATTTGATGATGAGCCTTTTAGCAAAAAAAAAGAATGGAAATTGTGAAAACATGGTTAACAGATCCAAAAAAAAAATGAATGAAAATTCCCATACTATAGAGGAAACCTATGATGTCACCTGGAAAATTGCTAAACAATTTCTAAACAAGAACAAATTGTTCAGACTTCTAAAGTTTGCACCACCACATCCTACAATATAGGTGATAAGAGTACCTTGTGTTTGTCCAGGAATATTATTATGACAATTTAACACAGCAGTGTTGTTGAACCCATTATTATTAAGGTTTCTAGTTGAAACTGCTTCTATTAGTAGCCGAAATTGCCCAAATACTTTGGGCAAAAATTATTTTTTATAAGCCCAAACTACTTTTTGTTATTAGCCGAAATTATTTTAAAGTTGTTTAAGTTAAAACAAGTCGATTCATATAGTTTTTTAATGTTCATGCTTATAGAAAATGTTGAGAAGCCCAAATTGCCCAAACTAGTTTGAGCTTCAAGAAAACAGTTTGGACCAGAAACCTTAATTATTATCCTATTGGATGGGTTGGGTCATCAGCATTCGTTTGCTTTGTTTTGTAGGGGAACCGAGAGATCCAAAAATACTAAAGACATATGAGTAATTTAGTTTGTTCTTTTACACATTCAATGGTGATTTTGCCAATACTTACTTGCCCATTCCCATTTTTTTTCCACTTTTATTTGTTCATTAGTGATTTGCTTTGGGATCTACTTGTCCATAATTTTTTTAATACTTGATTTGGAAATTTTGAAAGAGAATATATTTTAAGTTTGCAAGAAGGGAAGATGGTTATCAATAAATCAGCTTAAATTTAAAAAAAAAAAATGGTATCAGTGGTTACAAATTACACTGCACAAAAATTTGACATAATACATAATAAAGCCACAATACATTCTATTCTTCAGACTATTCTCTGATTCAATGAATAAACTAAAAACTGATCTTTAATTTCTATAATTAATTTGATATCATCACTAATTACTTCATGAGATTTCATTTTTATCATTGGTCAACATTGTTTATGCTGCGCAATTATACTTGAACTGTGTTGCACACATCAAATGAATTTTTTTCCATTTCCCAAAAAAATTTGAAATGGATGATGATGATATAAGTCCTAGTTATAGGTTAGTTGATCAAAAATATCATGTTGGTTATGACGTCACGAAGTGACGGCATAATTAACAGGAT
>CAJVPN010000864.1:0-20425 GCA_910592215.1 Entrophospora candida
TTTATTAAATTGTACTGGTTTATTTCTTGTTGAGTTATTCCGTGATAATCATTTCCGAATTTTCACTTCGTAACACATGTAAATCATTTCCGATTTATATGTTCGTTTCCCGTGATCCATATTTACTATTTTACAATAGTTATCAATCAACTTGTTTACATGGATGTTGTAAAGGTAGTGTAGAAAGAAGACAATGTAATTATTAATTTTATTAATAAGTGTCAATTACAATGATCTTGGAAGTATTAATTGATATACACCACCCTCCAAAAAGTATTTGGATGAGGTTTTTTAATAACCACACAAAATGCCACATAACAAAAGTACATCATATATGGCTTAGGTTTTGGTGAATCTATGTGGTGTTTTTTATCATTTTTTTATAATTTTTAGTTGAAAAAAAAAACAAATGCCAGTCAAAATTTTTTTTAAAAAAAAATTAGTATTCTGTTGGCCACCTGTTATTAGAAATTCATGCTTCAATTCTTCTTGGCATATTTTCAATAAGGTTATGTAACATACTCTGAGGAATTTGAGACCATTCTTCTTTCATTGCAAACTCCAATTCTGTTGTGTTTTTTGAGTAATTATTTCTTGGTGCACTTTTTAAAATTTCTACATTCTTATAATGTTTGATAGTGTCATGAACTGTAGACTTTAGAATATCAAGTGTCTTTGCGATTTTTGCAAGAGAACTACCACCTATTCTTAGAACTAAAATTTTTCCTTGCTCAGCTTCAGTTAATTCTGTCAAATTTTTTTTGATCAATTTTATTGGTAACAGTTTATTTTAATAACTAAGCTTTCACATATGACAAGAACATAAAGTTTTAGTCATTTATTTATGAGAATCTAAACTACAAACTATTAAATTTTATAATATAGAATTTGAGAAACATAAATTTAAAAAACAACAAAGATAATCCTTGCAATTTATTTGGTGTTTGTTTTTTTTAACTAAATTCATAAAAGAAAGATGGCAAAATGAGTTTTTATATATAGAGTTGCCAAAATTTAAGCTATATATGATATAAATTTTATGTACTTTCATTATGTGGCATTTTGTGTAATTATTAAAAAACCTCATCCAGATACTTTTTGAAGGGTAGTGTACATTTTGATTTGGTGAAATTCTTACATATAATAAAAAAACCTTGCAAACAAGTAAGTATTATTTAATTAAAGACATTGTGTGATTTGTTTATTTTTATAATTTCTAATTATCATTGTGGATTATAGTTACAGCTATATTCATTTCCAAAGTGCAGTAATAGATAGGGTTAGGACTTTTTATAATATGTATGGCAGTCAAGAGCATTTAGGACCTGAAAAAAAGAATTACATTTGGATTTTCTTGTGAAAAAAAATCATGTGATGATTTAAATTTTGTATGTCATTCATTATTTGATTATAACAATGATTGATATAATTGATATGATACCATCATTGTCATCATCATCATCATCATCATCATCATCATCATCATCATCATCTTGTTAACACCCCAGAAACAAGAACCTGATGCTACTAGAACAATGACAACATCAGGAACATATGGTTTTCCATACAAAATCATAGAAAACTTGTATGTATTGTAAGTTTTATTGAATTTATCTACCAATTAACATGATTTTTTTTTGTTTAACAAGTGAATATTATTACATTTATTCCAACCATGACAAATAACAATGAAATTAATATTGAGTATGGCACTAATAAAAAGGCATTGACATAATGGCAATGACCAAAGATACAGTCAAACCTGTTTCAACAAATCTATGGGGATGAACACTAAAATTCATTGAAATAAAAACAAAATTTTAATTATTTCAGTAATGATCAGAAAGTTATTTGTTTGAAATATTCGAATTACACTGAAAGTTTATTTGAATAAATAAATAAAACGAATATACAAATAATTCAAATAAGAATTTGTATTATGAATAGAAACTTTAATATTTGTTTGGACGAAAAATTTATTTTATTTTAATGATTAACGAATCAGATATTGTTGTTTTGTTCTGGTCACGTCGCAATGATCATTTCTAAAATAGGAAAAATCATTGCGTGCCAAATCTCATTTTTGATATATAGTAAAATCGTGCAACTTCAAAGCACTAAGGCCTTTTCTTTTCTTTTATTAATAAAATTGAAAAAAACTCTCTATTTCATTGTTGTTTAAGTTATAAAGATTTGAAGTTGCATGATCTTTTTGATGTCTTTAGATGACCTGCACCATAGGGTTGGATGAATGATGTTGTTGATATATCTGTTGAATAACAATAATTTATTTTTACTATTAAAATTTAATATGTATTGTTCCAAAGCTTATTATCACTTGCAATTGAAGTCAAAGAATTATATCTAAAAGAGAAATAAATATCAGTTTCAAAAGAAAAGCAATGAGAAATAATAAACCATTATCTTCCTGTTCTTCTTGATTTCTTATCATCATCTTTATAATCATTATTTTGTTTGGTTTTTTAAAAAAATTGTAAATTCCAATTCCCAATCCTCTTTTTCGTTTTCACTTTTGAAATCATAATCCTTGCCATCATCATTGTCAAATATTAAATAATTTTCTTCATCATTTAAACAAAATTCATCATCTTCAAGAACCTCCAAGATTTGGATCTATATCTGGTCAAAAAGTAGAAAATATCAATTAAAATTTTTGTTTTTTTTTTTAAACTACAAATTATAATAATTACCATCAAGAATTGCTGATTGTATTAATGATCCAATAGGCATTTCATGCTTTGATGGATGATATGATAATATCTAATTCATCAGGTAAATCAATATTTTTTTTTTTGAAATTACTTGATCCTAATAACCAAATCAGTATATAAATAGATATAAATTATTTCAATGACAAACAAATAGTTGTAAACTTATATTTTAATCAAAATTATAAAAGATAATTCAGAAGGAACAATTGGTAATAATTAATGTTAAATCATTAATTCTTTTGGAATATCATTTTTTAAAAATCATTCTCATCATTGCTTTTTTTTTTGTATTTACAACATAAACAGATTCTATAATAATTATAATAATAACCTTTTCCTTCAATACTGAATCCTTTTTCTTTTTGATTTTCAACTAATTTAATATCTCCACCTTTTTTAATCTTTAGAAATATTGATATAATTCCATCTAAATTTTCACAAATTGCTTTTAAATGTTGTCATTATCCCATATATACATTTATTTATTTAGTTATTTATTCCTGTAAAATAAATTTTATTTCAAAAAAAAATTTTTGTTTCGTATTTCTATTTATAGCAATATTTTTGATGGATCTTTGCACCTTGAAAATTTGTATGCCCTAAACAAGTATTTATATTAAGATTTTACTTGACAATAAAATGCTAAACTTATACAGATTTTTTATTTTTTTATTTTCAAAGGACTCAGCAACAGAAACTAATAAACAAAAACTTGTTTATGTTGGACAAGAAGAAGGCAAATTGGTATCAGTTTGTAAGTTGATACAAGAAAGTTTAAAACCATATGTATTAGTGCTTGTTCAATCCATTGAATGTGCCAAAGAACTATTTCGTGAGTTAATGTATGATGATGTTATACATTCTGAAAGAACAAAAGCTCAAGTATTATATGCATGTGCTTGATGGTTATTTTTTATTCAAAATAGTTATTAAAATCTCTATTTTTATTTTTTTTTTAAAAAAAAGAGTGATTCAATTGTTTTAAATTGTTTGAAAAGGAAAAACATGGAATTTAATAACTAATGAATTAATAGTGCATAGTAGGAGTAAGTTTAATTATAAATTATGATTTTCCACAATCAATCCAAAGTTATGTCCACAAATTGGCAGAGCTGGTAGGACAGGTAGATTAGGCAAAGTCATTATTACATATCACACAAAAGATAATGTTCCATATTTAAAAAGGTGAATGCAGTGAAGCCTTGTTTCAACGAATTATGATTAAATTCGTGTTTCAACAAATTTTGAATATGTCCAGCCACACTTTGTTGTAACAAGGTTATATATCAAATTTTATATTTGATATCCAAATTTCAAAATGAAAAAAAAATCCAAAGGTATGGCAATTATGAGAAGTCATTACCTTTATATAATTTACTATTAAATACAAATAATTAATTTCATTTCTCAAGATATTTATTATAGTAGTCAAATAAATAAATAAGATAAAATATAATTTAATACATGATAAAATGACAAGATTAACTCATTCGAATTAATTCAATCTGCTGAGAATCTAAAAAATATTTAACATAAGTGGATATTAATAAATCAATAATGAAAACAATCAATGATTAAATGTTAATAATTACCATTATTATTTCCAATAATTGTCACTTTATTGGAATTCACAGGTTGGGGAAGGCTTGTAAATTTTAATAGCCTGCTAGTATAAACAGCATTTGGATGAATTGCTGTAGTGATTGATGAAGGATCAAATTTTATTTCGTCCATTTCATAAAACATTTTTCTAGTTGATTTTAATTCAACCAGCTGTTTTTTTGAATATCCATAATTTTTAAAATTATTTATTACATCATCATCAAGTGAATCATTCCAAATTTTAATAATCATACGAATTTCTTCAGCAGTTGGACGTTTATCTGGATTAGCATCCATGCATCTGAATGCTAGTTCAATATACAATTTTGGTGTGTTACTTGAAAATCCTGGTCTTACACCCTCACATATTTTTATTGCAAGATCTGCATTATGTGCCAAATTATTAAAAGGTTGCTGACCAGTTGACATTACAGACATCAGAACTCCAAAGCTGTATATATCTGATGCTGCTGTGTATGGATTCTCCCTTAAAACTTCTGGTGCAACATATGGTAGCACTCCAAATATGTCGTTTTTGTTTGATGCAGATGCTTGACTAGATGGGCATGATAATCCCAAGTCTGTAATATATGAATAAATAGTACTTTGAAGAATATTGCCACTATGAAGATCACGATGAATAATTTCTTCTTCATGAATATCTCTTAAACCTCTAATAATATAATAAAGAATTTTAATTTTATGTTCCCATTTTAAAATTTTAAAATCTTTTGTTAAATAATTTTGAAGACTTCCATCTTCTATATGTTCCATTACAAATATATATTCTTTTGTAATTGGATCTTGTGTTAACCCATAAATATGAATTATTTCTGCTTTATCATTAAACTTCATATAATTTTCAAACTAAAGTAACAATTATAATCAATAATATTTCAAAAAAATTGAAACTTGATGTTAATAAAATAATTACCTCTTTAAGGAATTCATCAGAAATATCCTGTGAATTATGTAATTTTTTCAATGCCACAGTCTTATCTTCACTAGTTCTATTTCCATGCCTATAATTTACACGTTTCTCACCATTTAACCAAGTAGCTTTGTATATAGTTGCAAAACCACCTTCACCTATATTTTCAATCTGTGTTAAATCATCATAAGGAATCCATTGAAGATATTTATCATTATCATATGATGTTGCTTTAAGCTGTGTACTTTTAATCAACTCATCTAATGTTTCATTGCCACTAGTCCATCCTTCAGTTAATAGATTTGGATCACATGATTGACACCATGACCGATTAGTATTGTATCTATTGCAGATTGGGCATTCCCCATGCCTTTCATTTCTTAAATATTCATATTCATCATCATTTAAAGTATCCTCCATCTTTAAAAATTACTTTTTTTATAATTTATATAATTTGTCAAAAAAAATTATTATTATTTTTTTTTTTAGTCACATTGGAAATACAAAAAATACAAAATTAATATATTTGGGTTTTAATCAGTTAACTAATTCCATTACAAAACATTTTTCCACAATTATTTTACATTGATAGGTAAATTAACTATATATTTTCTATTTGTAGCTTCATCAATAATATAATTTTTACAGCTGAAACAGATTAAACAAATGGAACATGCATTTATTCTTAGATTAAAATCTTGGGAATTATTTAAAAATCTTTTTTTTTTCGTTCATATCAACGGATAATAATAATGCTTATAATGCTTATATGAATTGAATTAAAATAAATATGTAGAATACAAATAGAATGTCTAATATTTTTTTTTTAACATTAATAATACGCACTCGTTGAATTAATTTTATGTATGTATTATATAGTAAATAAATAAATGACAAGATTTTTTAACTTATTTAGGTAATTTGTCTGGTATAAGTTAATTCAATCTGTTGAGAACCCAGGAAAATTTTATCAAGAGTGGATATTAAAAAACGTTGTAAATTTAGAATTAATCTAAATTACTCGGCGCCGCGCGTGTTCCTGTCAATTTTATTATGACATTTTTATCTATTCAAAAAAATTATCAAGAGAGACGTGTTTAAATTAGCCAATCGGACTTTACATCGCCTATAAAATAAAAAAGTTCTTGGAAATAGTTTCGATCCGATGTTAAAAATTCTTACAACTATTGACATGAACATATTTTTTTTAATCGTATTTTTTGAATTGTTTCGAGATTATTTAAAGCTTATCTACCCTGCTACGTACAGACATTTTGATAAACAAGACATTTTTTATTAGAAATAAAATTTGAGAGAGTTCCTTAAATTCGCATTTTTCAAACCAAATAATTGATGATGATTATGATGATGATGATAATGATAAGTTTCTTAAATTCGTTTTTAAACAAAACAATGCGATTTCATTATTTATGCCAATAAAAAAAAAGATTTATAGTCACAATAAAAAATTTGCAAACACAAGATGATGGGTAATCATTATACAATAGCCCTTTATCTTGTACTTTGATATACTCTGGTACGTTTCCAAGACTGGACGGTGATATATTTATTGTTTCCTCCTTTCAATATATACCATAAAGATGATTTTCTTGCTGAGTGAGGTCAGACCAAACATTTTATGATGATCATGCCATTCTTGGAATGGGTTAATCGTACAATGGATGGTGGTGTGACCCACTACCCAAAACTGTGACCTGCCACCTTGAATGGATATGGCGGTCCAGACCTACTGATCCATGGCATCACCATAGCTCAATTCCACTCTTTTATTAAATAGAATTAGGTTTTCAGTACATATGTTTACATATTTCTATTGCTACTATTACTATTGTTCCTACTTCTAATACTAATATTATTATTATTGTTATCCTCATTATTGTTTCTATTAATAGATCTACTATTACTATTATTTCTACTGTTATTCTTATACTGTTAAACCTTTCCTTTTCCCATTGTATAATAATACTATCACACCTCACTTTCCATATCTTTTCTTTGGATTTTTCCACTATCTTTTACATAAGCTTCTTGTTAATTTGCTTATTTTGATTTTAGGTATTTTTTGTTCTTCTAAGCATGTTTGAATTTCACCTGGTATAAATCCTCTCAGCTGCACAAATAATGTACATGCTTCATTGTTATGATTAAAGTATGGCAGATTTAATAATCTTGATTTGAGAGTTTGACAATTTATTGTTTCTTTATTATTGTTACTACATTTTAACATTAAATGTATCTCAAAGCAACTTATCTCCAACACAAGTTTTATTTGCATTACAATTCCAGATGTGTATTTGGTCATCTTTACGTTCTAGGCACCTAGGGTACATACTGTCTGTGTATAGTTTCGGATTTCAAGTACTGGAAAATACCATCAAGATGATCTTTTTTCAACCTTCATTTAAAACACGTGATTTTCTAGATTTTTTGCGAGCGCGTGGCGCAGATTTGATAATGTTGCTTTGTTTGTTCAGCCAGCAAATTCATATAGTAAATTAATTTCTAATGAGGACAAAAACAGTTTTGAATATGGGTATATATGGTTGTGGGATGTTCATTATATGGTTGTAATCATGGCAAAATTTTTGAATGTTATGCAATTTAAAATATTAGATGTTGAAATCTTTAAACAAAATCACGCAATAAAACTCATATTGAAAAACAAGAGCTTTCAGAGCATAATGGACACTCATTTTGTGCAACAGTGATTTGTATAATAGGCAGGCGGTTACACGGAGCCCGTTGCTTCTGAAACTTCACTAGAATATAGCTGTAGCCTCTCTAAGTCCAGATCATCAGCAAGATCAAAATTATCACACTTTTATAATCAAACTTTTGCAAGAACTTTCACCATAACATATGTTATGTTGATCATTTTTTTGTGATCTGCAACAGTGTCCACTATGCTAGCTTTCAGATTATTACATTATTATGTGAGCTTTCAGACTATCACATTATTATGTAGGCTTTAGAGTATCATTAAAAAAAAAATTTTTTTTCGCATCTAGAAATATAAAAATTTATATGCATTGGTTTTCTCAATTTAGAATATAGTTATCTTTAATTAACAACTTTAAATTTTTAAAGAAAATAGATAATATTTAGCAATACCGTTGCCCTCTTCTTTTTCATCATTTCCATTAATTAAAAAATCTCGGTGATTCTCATAATTAAATAGTAATGTTTTATCAACCTAGTCAGGGTAAGATTAACTAATACTTTTAACACTATTATTTGAATAAACGAACTTGCTCATCATATATTCGTTTCACATCAATGCCTATTAACATTAACCAAAAACACCTTTAAACGACAAATTTCTTTTTATCAAATTTGTACTACAAATATTAAAAAAAAACAAATATTAAAAAATGTGTATCACTTTTGAACTTTCCAACAAGTTAATATATTGATTGATAAAAAAAAAGAAATATATAATATATATATATATATATATATGCGTAATAACAACAATAATAATAATTTTAAATTTTATTGAAATATTAACCTAAAAAAAGTGATTGATAAATCAAACAATGGGACAAGGCGATTCACGGCCTTTACAAGAGATGGTTGACAATAGTAATTGTAAATATCAAGCGCGAGAAACACAATATTAATTTTTAACAGTGACATTTTAAAAGCATTCTTTTATATATTAATTTATTTGTTCTTTTTTTGCTAACAAGCACTGTTTTTCTTTTTCCACTATCTCGCATTTCCTTTTTCCCACCACCTTTCTATTTGTTATAGTTTCCGCTGAAGAAATACAAAGGCTTTATAAAAGATTTATGAAACTTGATACAGATAAATCAGGTTCCATAGAACGAGAAGAATTTCTTTCTATTCCACAAATCGCCAATAATCCATTAGCATCAAGAATGATTGCTATATTTGATGAAGATGGAGGTGGAGATGTAGATTTCAAAGAGTTTATTGCTGGATTGAGTGCTTTCAGTTCAAAAGGAAACAAAGATGAGAAATTGCGTTGTAAGTAAAAAAAAAAATTTTTGATGAATGTGCATTATGAAGTTATATATATATATTTACATGCTATTATTGCACACTATGTAGTATTGCATATTACATATGACATAATACTAATAATTACAAATTATTACATTAAATAAAAAACAGTTGCCTTTAAGGTATATGATATGGATAGAGATGGATTAATTTCCAATGGAGAATTATTTATTGTATTGAAGATGATGGTTGGCAATAATCTTAAAGATAATCAACTTCAACAAATTGTCGATAAAACAATTATGGAAGCTGATAAGGATATGGATGGAAAGATTTCTTTTGAGGAATTTTGTTCGATAGTAGAGTCAACTGATATTGCAAAAAGTTTGACATTGAATGAATTCTAGTAGTAAGATTGATAGTAACATTTTATTTATTTATTTTTGGTTTTGAGTAATTTATTTAAATAAAAGATTAGTAATCCTTTCTTATGGTATATATATATATACGAGTTTTTTTTTTTTTGGTAAATATGTGAAAGAGCGTGTGTAAATTTTTACTTCCTTGTCCAAAGACAATCAATCAATGGCTAACTGGTTAATTAATGAGGATAATAATAAAGATGGAACAAAGATGCAGATAAATTTTTTTAAAAAAAAAGATTATTAGCGCATTCATTCACACACCACCCATGAATCTCATTCATCCAGGCTACATTGATGTCTTGTATTGTTATTATTGCTGTATTGAGAAAACGTTATAAATATTAATGTTGTTACACGATCTTATCATAAAAAAGTAATTGTAAAAATCAAATTTGTTGGTTCTAGTCAAGTTCTTATGGAAAAAATCAAATTTTCGTAAAGGAAAGAAAAATAAATTAATTTAAATAGATTTTTACGTGAACGTTGATTCTGCTTTTGATTAATGGAAGAAATCATGCTTCTAATCAAGAAACTGTCAATATTTCATCAGACAATTCTAAAAGATCATTTAATCTCTGTGGTTAAAATATCTCTCCTGGATGCTGACAAGATGACATATTAATATAATTTTATCGGAGTTTCCGGAATTTATATAATAGTAATTATAATAGTATTTCGCACTCTGCTCATGATCTGTTGTTTTTATAATCAATCATACAGTTAAACAAACATTGCATATATTAACCTTATTTGATAAACTTTAGAACAAGTAATTAATTTCCCCATTTATTTGGAGAATTTAATTTATAGCTTGTGTTACAGCAGCATTGAATATTTTCGTTATGATTTTTACTTACATTTGCTTTGTTTCGCGATTTTTTTTTTTTCAAAAAAAATTATATAGTTACGCAACTCAATCCAATTATTGTTTAATTTCATTATTTCCATTTTACTTTTTTACCATTTCAAATTTTTTTTTTGCTAAAAAATGTTTTACTCAGAGGCTATTCTATCTAAAAAGGTTAGTAAACAGTGGGGAGAGAGTGTGTGTGGTTATTCTTTAAGATCTCTGAGAATTTTAATGAAATAATTCAAAATTTTTTATATTATATGAACTTTACTGATAAAAGGGGCCACTTGCTAAAGTATGGTTGGCTGCACATTGGGAAAGAAAACTTAGTAAAACACAATTTTTACAAACAAATATACAAACATCAGTTGGTAAGCATATCCATAATTTATACTTTAATTTAGGTGATGTTGTTTGATTATTTAAGTCTTTAAAACCGAACAATGATCCTATGTAACCAACTATAAAAAAAAATTTACAATATACTTTCAAATTTTATAAAGGGGCAATACTTGGTGGAGACCAACCTCCGATGGCTTTAAGATTATCAGGACAATTATTACTTGGTGTTGTTAGAATATATTCACGTAAAGCGAAATATTTGTTAGAAGATTGTACTGAAGCCCTTTTAAAAATAAAAATGGTATATGATTTATTATTATTATTATTATGTTATTGTTGATCTTTTAATGAATGAATATATATTACGTTTTTTTTGATTTATCATTTTCTAATAATATACATCATTTTTTTTAAAAATCATCATCATCATCTTAACATTACATAATAAAAAGGCATTTAGACCTGGTGAAGTTGATATTCCAGAGGATCAACGAGTTGCGAATTTTGAATCTATCACATTACCCGAAAATATTACAGAGTTTGATATATTATTACCCGATCCACAATTAAATTTAAGGTATGCATATAAATATTTGGTATATGTGTAATTCATCCATCCATTCATATATATATATGTGTGTGTGTATTTTAATAAAAAATAAATTCCATTTTTAAAGTCAATGGTCAGAAGTTATTACCACCGCAACAAGTTCCAATATATCAAGACCGCAAGATATTACTATTACAGATAATTTTGATATTACAATGGATTCAAATATTCCTGCGGTTGATTTATTAATAGGCTTGGTGGATGGGAAAGGACTCGATTTTGACTTTGATGATGAAATTGATCCAAAGTCGACAGATATTATTGATGAAGAAGTTGGCGGTAGTGGTGATGTTGCTAGTGAAGAAGGATCGGAGTCTCCAGAGAAAGCACGTGAGCGTCTTTCTGAACCTCCTATTGTTATAGATGAGTTGATTGAAAAGAGTCCTATAGGCGACGAACAATACCCAATGGAAGGAATAACGTAAAAGGCTATTCTTATTAATATACAAGTGTATGTTTATATGGATCTAAATTAAATTAAACTGTTTTATTTACAATATCAAATAACATATGAATAGTGAAAATTACATTGAGCCTCCTATATTTAGTCCAATATCTCAACAAAGCCTTGAAAGACAAGGTAAAAAAATTTTATTCTTTATATTTTCTGTAGCACACCACTTTCTGTGACAAATTATTGATTTTTTTTAAATTTAGATAACATTGTAGAAGAATTATTTCAGGATATCGAATTTACGCAACAAGAAGAACAACAGCCGCAACAAGAAGAACAGCAGCCGCAACAAGAAGAACAACAGCTGCAACAAGAAGAAGTACAGCAGCAAGAGCAACAACAGCAACAAAATGCACAAAAAACTACACAAGCTCGTAGAAAACGTAAATTAGTTTTGGATGAGGTAACAGAACTAACAAATAAACATATTTCAAATCAAATCAAAGATACTTCTGATATCTTGATAGAGGTATTTATCATTAAATTATTATTGCAATATTACAATTATTTTTATCATTACTGCCAATTAATAAATTTTCATACACATCAATGCTCAATTCATCCATATATTTTCTGTAGCCTACATTTTTGCCCGCTTCACATAAATTATTACGTATAGGAGAAATACGTCAAATGGGTCCTTACTACTTCCTTGATATGACAGCACCACATAATATCAATCCTAACTTCAAGTATCTATTTGAAGGGAAACGTCAAAGAGAGACAACACCGCCTATAGAAGAAGAATCTGATGTGGCATCATATCCAGGTAGTTCGTTATTAATATCTGGCATTTTATTATAATATTATTAAGATTAACGTATATATGTGTATATGTATATGATATTGGTGCGTCCAGATCAAGCTGAACATAATTTAAATGTGTCAGAAAATGAAAACATAAATAACGATGATATTATTATAAGTAATAATGACAATGACAATTACAATGACATTGATATTGATATTGATGACAATAATATTAATAATAATAACGACAATAATAATAACAATAGCATTAATAATAACGAAAATGAAGAACCAATGGTAAATATGTTTATATTGTAATAATTGATGAATATATATTATACATGTATTAATTCATAATAAATGTAATTTTTGTTATATGTAGTTTGATACAGATTTTCCTGATGTGCCGGAAAATGAAAAAACAATCAACAATAATATTACCAGTGATAATGATAATGGTAATCTTAATATCAATAATACTACTAATAACAATAAAAATGACGAATCAATGGTAAATATATTTATATTGTAATTAATTAATGAATATGTGAATCTTTATTATAAACGTATTTATTTATAATAAATGTTAACTTTTATTATATTTAGTTTGTTGCAAAAGTTCCTGATGTACCAACTACTCCTTCTAATGAACAAGGTGATTTTATATTTTATAATCCATCCATTCATACGTTTATTATTTAGCTATTAATTAATTTATTTCGTAATTATCTTATATAATAATAATCTTAAGACGAAACACAGGAACAACCAATAACAGGTAGTGAGGCATCATTCAGTAAAAATACAATTAATGCAATGAAACTTTTGAAAAGCAAATGCCCTGAACAAGAACAAGTAAGTGGTAAAGTTTCCAGTGAATCAACCAAGTCAAGGCCAGCAGTTGTAAGCTTTGAAGATTTTGTTGGAGTGGTAAATAGTTTAATTTTATTTAATTTAACTATATATGATTTTTAAGGGATTTTAGATATTGCATTATTAATATTAATATTTTTAGGCCAAGCGACAAGAAGTTGTAAAGTTGTTTTTTGAATTGTTAGTGCTGAATACAAAAGACGTTATTCAACTACAACAAAAACAACCTTATGGTGATATTGAGATCTTGTGCAAGGTAATCATCAATTATTATATCATTACTTGTAATATATTTTTAATAACTTTATTATTTTTTTTTTTTAGAAAAATTTATCTGATTTACTTGATGATGGAGAAAAGTCAATTTCTAATTAGATTTTTTTAATAATAATGAAAAATAAAAATTATTTTAACTTAAGAATGGATTAAACTATCTTTTGTTAATATTTTAACATGAAAAATAGTTTGGCTATCCAAAATCCCAAAATATTTCAACTATCCAAATTATTTCAACTTTAATTCTGATAGCAAATCAAAAATCAAATAATATTCACCAATGTTTTGATATTTTTTATAATGGATTACAAGCAATCGAGGAAAATTTTATTGATGGATTTATAAAAATATATAAATTTGATGATGTGTGTTTGTTTTTGAATTTTAACGTTTAAATGGAAAGTCTGTGTTCAGTTTGTTATAAAAAACCTTGTCAATCTTGACCAATGAATACAAATAAGAAAAATATCTTGCATAAAAAACATCAACCGTTCTTATGTATATGTATATTAGCTTTAGTAGTATATTAATATATTAATATTAATACGTTACAAATCCCGTACTTCACACTAAATTTGGGAAGGGAAATTTTTCAAAAAAAAACCATATAAGAAATACGTTAATTCTGTATTTTATTTTTCATAGTAATAGGATTGCAACCATTAATCAGAAAATATTGTCAGCAAAGTTGTTATACAACAATGTGGAATGGATTGTTACGCAACCATCAATCACTGATAATTCCAAGATGGTGAAACTGAAATACAAAAGGTTGATTCATCTATGATGTATTAATTAGTGATTGTTATATTACATCATATCAATAAAAACATTGTTCGAGTTGTTTGAACAAACTTCACATTCAAGACTATCTTTTAAACAAAGTAAATAATCACACACAATCCTTCCTTGTATTGAAAAATTATAAAAACGTCATCCCCAGCTCATTTCAGGTAAAAATCCTTGATTAAACAGAATTTTACTTTGTTTAAAAAATCCAATAATCAATAGATATTTACAATAGTTTTCATCAATAGCATTTAAAAAACAGTTTCAACAATGAGATTTTTTTGTGAAGATTATTCAGATTATATAAATGAAAAATAAATCTCTCCAAATTTTATGAAAGAATAATCTTAACACAAAGTGAACAGAATATGTATTGTAGTATAAGTCCAGGTCACACATATCTGCCACATACCTTCAATAATTCCAATTTTTTTAGCTCAACACCCACAGCAATTTCTTGATCTTGTAACAACCAAAAATTCTTAACTACTGACAAGTTCAATTTGCTCTATAAAAAAATGGGATAGTTTAGTTAATACAGTATGGTTAAAAGTTCCTATATACTAAGATTGATGAAAACATGGGCTAACATGACATTTGCTATGGTCTTCTGTGAATCTTGACTTCAGAGAAGTGAAGACATAAAGCTTGAAAGCCGCCACAGAAGAGAACACAAATTATCCATATACCCAGAATCTGGATATATGCTCATCAACAAGCATGGAGCCTTTCCCATAACAAGTATGGAACCTGTTACAGTATTTGATGATATGTCATTCCATGAAAACAATACCACAAACATGACATTTTGCTATGGTCTTTGTGAATCTTGACTTCAGAGAAGTGAAGACATAAAGCTTGAAAGCCACCACAGAAGAGAACACAAATTGTCCATATACCCAGAATCTGGACATATGCTCATCAACAAGCATGGAGCCTTTCCCATAACAAGTACAGAACCTGTTACAGTATTTGATGATGTGCCCTTGGTTTGCCTTCAAAAACCTTAAACAAGATAATCTTTTAACGTGTACCTGTAAATTTCTTTTTGAAGCTACTGCAATTTTATTCCAAGTGGTTCCACATCCATATCCTGTTATTATACAATCTAGGTCTTTCCTGTAATTTAAATATTCAAAATCTTTATTAAGATGGCTTATTGGTTCACTTTTTTTTTCAATATTCTAAAAAACTATATAATGATGGTTGAGAAACATTCTCCCAATAACCTTTAAACAGCAAAGAAGGGTATTAAGCAGATTAATTTATATAGATAATGAATATGTCATGTTATAGATTACATACATGAATAAGCTACTGGTTCTTTTAAGCTTTCTTTGCAATCTTTTTTAATTTTCATCTTTAATCAAGTGTTATTGTTGTATTAATGTTATGAGATCAACACACAGTCAATGGAACCCTTGTCATACATGAGAAAAGTCCAAATTCATGAATTTGTGTGATAACTGCGCCAAATTCGCAAGGACCTGGAAATTTCTGTTTACCCAAGGGTTTATAAAAATCTATCATTGGATAGATTGGTCACACGCATTTAATAGAGACAATCGACAATTTATATGTGAAGAGTATTGTAAAATCGAAAAAGTGTCACTTAGAAAAGTGGCATGCCCCATATTAAATAACATCATCTCAAACTTTGCACAAATGTTATATTACTATTGTTTATTTCTGATCCATTAATAACTTTTCCTGATCATGCTGAGTTTTGACTTTTATTAGTAATGCCGTTTGCTCTAAATTTCGCTTTATTACATTCATAACATCCAAATTTATCAATGATCTACATTTTAATTTTCTTTGAACGCGTTTATTAAAAACTAACTTTCTTACATATACATTTAATAAAATGAATAATGGTAATATACGGAAAAATTTTGGTCCCTGCATAGTATGTGGTAATCAAGATCCTGACATATGATACAGAAGAATTACCATACAAACAATTTTAAAGATTAATAAAAGTCCTAATATTGAAAATTTAAATATAAAACCCCAAGTTGATGACCAATTGTGTCAAAAATATTACAATGAATTAATTCTATATGAACATGGTAAGCCTAAAATAGATCAAAAACAAAAGAATAAAAGTTATCATCAAGGTGGAAAACATCCAAAACATATTTGTATGGAAAAATATGAAACTTTAAACAAGACCTTAATTGAAACATCAAAAAATTTAGATGAGTTACAAGAGCATACAAATAAATTAGAAGCTAAATTAGAACAAGCATTAAGTTATATAATAATAAATTATTGTCAAATTATTTATATTTATTTATAAAATTAAAAGTCTTACATCTATATTATATACATTACAACATAGAAAACATCAAAAGCCTATAACTGACCCTGAAGAATTTGTCAATTATATTGAATCAGAAGATGTAAAGTTGAAAGGATTTTTTGATGTTTTATATCAATCAATTAATCCTGCTTCAAAAAATGAAGCCACAAAAAAGAAAATAAAAACCAAGGTTATGTTCATATGCTATCAGCTAACTGCAATTTGTAATAAACAAGTCAGTAGTATTAAATCATCTATAGGACTCTTTATGTCAGGATGTAGTACATCAGAAATTGGAATAGATTCACTTGCTGGATGGGGTTAAGTTCCACCTACTAAACAGTGTTTAATAGAATGAACAATATAATAAAAAATCAGTGGAAAACTATATTAAACAAAATGTATATAAAAAATTAATAATATATAATATATATTGTTTATAAAATTTTAACTGATTTTTTTTTCAATTGTGAATACTAGTGCCAAAACCTTTTGGTATTTAATCTTGATGATTTCCATAATCTGTATCAATCAAAAATCCCAAGTACCATGTCAATTTTTCAAATCTCACACATGGCCACATTACTTATTAATAAGATCAATGCTCTAACTATTCCAATTGGTTCATCTAATATACACAACCCAAAAGGAGTTGAAGCAGGCTTGTTAAAGAACCTATTAATAATGAAATTTGAAAGTATTGTATGTGAAAGTTACAATAAAAATAAAATGGAATGGAACTTTGTAACTGATATGACAAACTTAAATGAAAATGACCTTATTGATTCATTGATAGTTCACTCATATGATGCTGGTTTAATAGAATCAAACTCAAAATGTTCCTTTAAATTCACCAAACTAATTGATTTCTTACCACAAAATTTAAAGATTATCTAAAATGCCTTAAGATCTTTTTCAGGTTGAGCTATTAATTTTAAATAATGATTAAAATTATTTTATTTATAAATTAATAATCTTTTATTTTTTTTAGTTTTACAGAAATTAATAATTATCTTAAGCATTCTCTCATAGCAGTTCCTGCAGATTTTCCAGGTCAATTATATATTAGACATTTAATTGTGCAGAAATTAAACCTAAAAGAATCATCACCAATCCCAGACATAGTCACTTGCCTTGTGCCTTTTTTGGGACCTTTACACATGTCTCTTAATACTTGTGAGAGTTGCTTTGGGACTTCTTTTAATGAGTTTTATAAAACAATTTTCAAAAAAAAAAAAATTTACCAGCAAAGTCTCAACCTTGGAAGATGGATATTTTGCTATATTTGGCTCATGCATCATGGAAGATAGTCAGAAAACATATTGTTAAACATTTTGATAAAAGTAAAGATCTTGCATATTGTACCTTTTTTCATTTGTTGGATTCACTGATACCATCAACTTTAGACCTATGTGGCACTTTTTCATGGAAGCCATTTTGATGAATATGTTAAACAATATTCAGGCTATGGACAATGATGTGCTGTTTTCAATGAAAAAATTACAATAAAATCATGCTTGCATACTTATCAGATATTCAATATTGGATTGAAATCAGCCATCCAATCATTCAAATATTAAAGAATTACCTTAATTCATTTGATGAATACCCAGTGGAAAATTTCCACAGTCTAGTTAGAAGACACACAGATGCAAAGGCATTAATTCCAGAATGGTTGGGATCTTTGTTGATTATCAATGTCATGATGATAACTTTACCCAAATTTCAGAATAAAAAAATCATATCCATATTCAAAACAGAATATTGATTTGATGATAAAAAGTGGTGCAATTTTTTTGTTAAGATTTTTTGACAATCTTTCAAAAAATATTGGAAAGTTTGAAAAAAAATTGGAAGGTAAAAGAATCAAAAAGTCTTACTGGTATTTTCCAGGAATTCCAAAAGGATTTGCCAAAGGAGCATTACCATTAGGACACCATTCAAATCAACATCCACATCTTGATTGTTTCTGTGATGCAATCAAATGTGAAAATCCTTATTTAATTAATGGACCTGTTAAATTATGTAGTCATGCTTATCATGATGACTGCTGGAAACAATTAAATTTTGTATGCATTCATTGTCATAATTATCTGAGTCATATAATAAATGATTGGAAATGGATGAAATTCAAGATGAGTTTGAGCCACCTATAAATGAACTATTACAAGAAGAATCAAATCAAGTTGATACAGCACCAATTTATGAAGAAATAAATCAACAATTAAATAGAATTCTTACAGGTACTACAAATATTATTATATAAACTCTATGTTGTATAATTATTGAATATATCAAATATATAATTAGATTTCAGTGAAAACAAACCCTTAGAATTCTAAAAGCAGCTAATTCTGGAAATAAAAAAAATAGTTGAATTTGACGAGTTTATTTTTATTTTTTAGAATCCAAAAAATTCATGTGAAATAAACACTTGCCAATTCAGCATATTATGACATTATATTTCCAAAAGTTTTAACTATTCTCTATATTATTTTATGTTATTTTAGTTTTTTTACTGATTAACAATTAATAGACAAAAGATTATTTAATTTTTTTTTGTGGAAAATGGTTTTTGTATGAGAATTCTTTTTACCAGTCCCCAGTTTAAAATAAGAAGAGAGAATATTGAATAATACATTTTGCTCGAGTAAATGTTAATTAATTTTTTTGGAAGCACATGTGATTTTATTCCGTGATAATCACTTCCCAATTTTCACTTCGTGATACATGTAAATCATTTCCGATTTATATGTTCTTTTCCCGTGATCTATAATTTACCATTTTACAATGCCTTTTTGTCAAGAGTAGTAGACATAATTTTATCAGATTATTTTATATTGGAGGATAGAAAATATGGCAGTGTGTTTTTTCAAAAAAAGAAAAAATAGAAATTGCATACACACTAATTAATTATTATTATTGGCATTTGGCATTGCACACAGATTTTTTTTTACTTATTCTAATTCTAATACATATAAATAAATCAATCCAATGAAAATTCTTTGTTTTGGTGAATCTTGTTCCTATAAAAATGATGTAAGTGAATAGTTAGTACTGAATACATACAAAATATACATATGATTGTTATTATTATTATTAATATATAAAATGGGTTCCTACATGTTTTCCATATTAAAATGCATTTCCATATACAGACCAATGAAAGAAAAAAAGCAATTTTGCCACTTTTATGTGTAACTCTTTATATAGAAAGAGCACTTTTGGCTTAAAAACAATACCCGCCCACTTTGCATCATCAGGAAATTAATTTAGCATAAACTTGTGTAAATCTTATGATGCCAATGTAATATTGTGTAAATCTTACAGCACCAATGTAAGTTTTACACTTTTTTATTATTAAACTTACAATTGACACATGCAAATTTTTTTTATATTGTGAGCATGTGATCCGAGTTTTCTAGTCTATTAGGTTATTTATTTATTCAACACACAGCTAGGTCTCTTACCTACTGTTTTACAGTTGACTTCTTTTATC
>CAJVPN010000865.1:0-20425 GCA_910592215.1 Entrophospora candida
TGCTGATTTAATGCAAAGATGTTGGGATCCTAATCCAGAAAATAGACCTGATGCTAATGAAATAGCAGAATGTTTTGGAAAATATCATCATAATCCTTCTAGAGAAGCAATGGACATTATTGAATTAGCAGAAGAATTCCTAACAATTATCATTGAAGAAAATTATTTGTTAGATGATAAACATCATTCAGAATCATTCTATACAAGTCGTTCACTAAGTGAGTTAATTCAGCAAGTTGAATTATTAAATCTTTTTTCAATGGAATCAATGGAATCAGTTCAGTAGTGTAGTAATATTCAAAGTATATTTATCTCAATATCTATTTAATTGTAATGATTTGATATAAGTTTAATAGGCAATGGTGGTAGTATTATAGCTATGATTTTTCATTTACATCAATAAAATAATTTTTTAAAAGGAATTAATATAGAAAATTTTACCAGCTGTAAAGAATATGTGAAAAAAATTTTATAATATTACATGTATGGACCTAGACACTTTACCAACACCCACTTTACCAACACCCACTTTACTGACAAGACACTTTACCAACAACACATGATGTGATATTTTAGCATTTTGTTAGTTTATTTAGAGATTAAATGTAACCCCGTGTGTTGACAGTAAAGTGGGTGTCCCAGACCCTACATGTAAATTTTAAAAAAATAAAAAAAAATATGTTGTGGTTCAAAATAATATTTTTGTTGAAAGAAACATGCTTTAATTTACATATAAACTTAATCAGTTAATATTTGAGAAAACAATTATTAAAAAAATGAATTGGGGACAAAGAGAAGGTGATTTGTTATAAAAATCCTGCAATGCATTCATAGGTGACTCTAACCAAGGCTGTAGTAGGGAGGTATTGAATACATTTTCTAGAATATCTGGTATAGCTAATGGACTGCCCATTCTTTTTGTTCTTACCAATAGCTTGGGTAATTCAATTATTTTGGTCAAGTATTTTATAAAATAAGAATATAATTAATATTCTTCATGATGGTTAGAGTGAGTGCATTTAGACAAGAAACTTGCTAAATTGTGATTAATTATCTCATTTCATTGATTTCATTTCATCAATAATGACATTTCATAAATAATAGTGTGAAAAAATAGCGTGAACTCATTTCATTCTTCAATGCATGAAATATGGGACAATTGAGCCTTTGTAGAAATGATTGGATTCACTAAAATAAGATAATAATAAGAGAAAAGCTGTGTTAGTGTTAGAGATTGTGCATTCAAGCAGGAAGTGTCCTAAAATTTCATTCAAACTCTAACTTTTGCACATTCAATATTTTATTTTGGTTCTCTCTGCTACATCAGGAGTTTTATAGATCATACAATCATTCCTATGAAACTCACTTGTCTTGTGATATATGTACAATGTGAAACCATTATTTGTGAGTGCACCTATTATTAAAATTATTAAATAAAATTATTATGCTTGTTTTATATATTTTCTTTGCAAGTGGACAATCATTTCATTTGTGCGACCATAAAAAAATATTTTAAGGTGTGCCATTTTCTTATTATCATGACTGATTTGGCATGTAAACAAACCATTTTTATCTCCTTCATTATGGGCTTTGCCGATGTCGATATATAAAATGCAAAGAACGCTTCTGTATGAGTTTATATTAAATTGACATGGAAAAAAAATACATCAAAACTTTGGTAACGCTTTCCAGTACGTATAATTGAGTTGCATAATGATTACAAAATGGAATGCTTCTATCAATATGAAGTTTCACTTCGTCAAAAACTAAAAACTCCATAACACTTATTTTTTACCAGTATTCTTACTGTTATTTGGAACTTCAACCATATCAAAACCGTTACCAGATGTTCGCATATCAAAAATTGCTGACAACTACTTCAATATTGAACAGTCCATCGTTAACAGTGATGCGAACCTTGAGTCCGATGGCGTTACCATTGCATTCGATATTTCACTTCTCGGTATTATTAAACTGGGGGGAACATTAGTAGTAGGTCCAACTTTAAATGATTGTAAATTTGATGTTAATGTGGCGGTTGTTAACGTTGTAATAGGAGAAATCTCTGGAGATTTCGCAAAAGGAGTCGAGCTTAGCGTAAACTTGTTTTTAGCGAAAGGATCTCTTTTGTTTTATTTGAAAAATATTGATGTTTCATATACTTTATATATGGATTATGATATCACTGTTGTAGGCAAAAATTATGGTGGAACTGCGGATGTGTTCACCTACCATCTTGGTTCTAACATTAATAAAGTTACTAAACTTATTGTTGGTAATAAAAGTAATGATTATAGTTATTAAATCATTTTGTTATATCATTTATTTGATTTTTTTTTTTTTTTTTTTTTTTTTTTTTTTTTTTTTTTTTTTTTTTTTTTGTTTTTTTTTTTTTTTTTTTTTTTTTTTTTTTTTTTTTTTTTTTTTTTTTTTTTTTTTTTTTTTTTTTTTTTTTTTTTCTTTTTTTTTTTTTTTTTTTTTTTTTTTTTTTTTTTTTTTTTTTTTTTTTTTTTTTTTTTTTTTTTTTTTTCATTTATTTATTTATTTGTGGTCTATTTTATAATTTTTTTTATCATATATATTCTGTACTTTGTTCTTTAAAAATAATAAATGTGTTTATGATTTTTAACATATGTATGCAGTGCGGTGTGGATTGCGTGAAGCATTGAAAAAATTAAAAAAGTTTCAGTATACTTCTTTTTAAATTCAGTAATCTCGGCTACAAGTTTGAATTCTTTTCTAATAAATCAATTTTGGGTTGCGTGTTTGCCATTGTTTTTACATAGACAAAAAAAACTTCTCGATCATATACAGGTTAGTATATATCAATATTAAGACATCGAGACAAATTCCAGAAATACGTATGCAAAAGTAAACACGATTATGTATGCGAAATCGAACCCCAGGGTATAGCTTTATTGGTATAGGGAAAATAAATAAAGATAAACTACAGAATATTCGTGAAGAAACTCTAATTTTGTTCATGTTCAAATTGAGTAGAGCTTTTTTTTCGTGGTTTGAGTGAAGATGGTGATAAAATAGTGGGGCTTGAATGAATATAATTCGAGGTGGATGGGATATTGCTGATCCATTGCAAGTCCCTATTCACAATTATAATGTTTCTTAAGGTCAATAGTAAAATTATGAGAGGTTTTGTACGCAATGAAACTTTCGGGGTTAAAGGAATTTCAGCATGATCTAGGTGGAAGTATCTTGATATCCCATTTGCGTCGTTTACAAGAACATTTAAATATATCTTTTCACCAGCTATTTGGAACCCGACCACACCAAACCGATTAGAATGGGTTTACATGCTGAATTTATATAACTAATCCCATCTAATAATTTTCTTCATGATTTTACTTCATCATCCGATTTTTTAGTTGTTGCTACAAACAATACGGGAACTTTCCAGTAATTTCCCATTACACCTTTTTAAGGCCATAATATCAGGTTTTTTCTTATTTTCTCCTTACCTGTTCTATCATTTCTATGTACTTTTCTCTGGAATTCGCTAAGCTTAAACAGATAAATACATTTGGTAAGTCCTCAAAGTTGCTCGAGGAAACATATATTTGGGTTTGACCTTCAATTATAATAGAAAAGTTAGAACTAACCATTTGTCAATTATTTTGTTGTATATATGATCTTGTTAATAATAAAATATTTAAAAAAATATATAACCAGGTTTTTTTATGATTTTTTCATTCTTTTTATTTGTTAAAATAATTTATTATTCCATTCGTGCACAATGCAATTTTCGAGTAGATCGGACCTTTATCTTTTTCATTTTATAAATCTGTCTGTAGGGTCTAAAATTCACAGATTAGCAGCTCTAAAATATAGGGTACATCCGACTATATGTATATTACTTATTCCTGTTGCGGATAATGATCATGGTTGCTTGTTGAAACTCCTCCAGAAATCATTCAGCCAGATATTTTAATTTGACTTTTGGCCTCTCAAGTTAAAAAATGGTTCAACTTTTGGGCTTTAATTTCGACTTCATGTTATAGTTCATACTGTTTTTTTTTTGCATTTTTTACTTGTATTTTTCAAAAAAAAAATTTTAAATAAACAAATTTTTATTTTAAATCTATTATAATTTTCTGTACGGTTTCAGTAACTAAAACATGTTTTACCATTAATTAAAACGCGTTTTACCATTAAATAAAACGCGTTTATCATTGATTAAAACGCGTTTTACCATTAACTAAAATACGTTTATTCAGCATCAATTCAGCATCAATTCAGCATCAATTACGTATTGGTTCCGTACTTTTGATACGGAAATTAACACGAAAATTTGCATATTCCCGTACTTTCCATACGTGTTGTTTATTATTATTATTTAAAATTCCGTATTTTACATACGGTTTATTCTGTATCTTTTCCGTATTTTTTTTTTATTATTATAGGGCAAATGTACCAATTCAAATAGAACATTATTTTTACAAAATTCGTTGCAAGTAAATATGATCAGTTCAAATCCACAACTGATCATTTCAGAATGAAGTAACAATTCTCTATTGATTTATGTCTTGATATAATTATACCATTGAGTTGATTTCAATTTTATTAAAAATTTTTAAACCCCTACATCATGTGACAGTTTGTTCAGTAACTTTTGATACTGTGCAATGAATTGCACAGGAAATGCATAATATAATAAGTATAATAAATAAACAATAAATATGTTAAATAAATATAAATGTATTATCTTAAATAAATATAAATGTGTTATCTTAAATATAATAATAAAAATAAATGTTATCTTAAATAAATATAAATGTGTTATCTTAAATATAATAATAATAATAATAATAATAAGTAAAAGTATAGAAAAATAATGCTTCCTTCAAGCTTTCAATTATTTTCATCTTGATTTACAATCCAATTACCTCATCTTAACTGCTTTTTTGAACTTTTGATCCACCTTTTTCATTATTCAATGCATATTTTCTTTTTTTAGATTCAAATTTACTAATGCAATCAGTTTCTAACATAATTCTATCCCAAAAATTTTTCATACAAATTTGGAAATTCATAGTAAACTGATCATTATGTGTGGTGGTGACATTAAATTGTGTATTAACTTGATCATGAATCTCTTTCAATTCAATAAACCAGAATTTTGTTTTTTCTTCAATTTTTGACCCTCTTTCTTTGATATTATTATCAACATTGTGATAATCAAATGTTGGGTTAATATTAAAAATTTGTGGTAAGAAACCTTCAAAGAATGGTGCTAAAGTTGTAGGATTATTTGATTTCTTTAATAAGTTTAAATGCACCAATTCAAATGGAACATTATTTTTACAAAATTCATTGTAAACAAATATGATCAGTTCGAATGTACAACTGGTCATTTGTTCTGGTATTTGTCTTTCAGGATGAAGCAACAATTCTCTATCAATCCAAGTCTTGGATATAATTATATCATTGAAACATAACCTTGTGATAATTGAATCAGGATTGAAATTTTTTAGTACCCATTTGTATATATTGCCACTTAATTTTAATGTTCTTATATCATGTGAATGATATTCATAATCATTAGTATAGTAATAATTAATAGGTTCTTCAATTATTTTTTTGTTAAGTTTGGAAATTTTGTCATTGATGTGAGTATAAAAGCTATTTGACTTAAAATTTTGAAATTTGATTTTGTTCCTAGTAGGATCATCAAAATAATGGTAAACTAGGGCTCTAAGATAGATAGGTTCTAAATCATTTTCTTTGAGTTGCATCTTAAGAAAATCTAAAACTTGATGTTTTTTTGAATTTCTATTGATTTTAATAGCATCCACAATGCAACATTCAATGATTTCGATTTTTGGTTGGTTCCTTATTATTTGGAATGCTTCTATAAGTGTTTCTCCAATTTTGGCAAGATGTTGTTCATACAAAAATAAAATATCTGCCATAACAGATTTTGTTAATTTGAATCCAACCTTGATAAATTGTTGTATGCGCACAACAAAATCATTTATAGTTGGGGAGACATAATCTTCATTTTTTGAATTTGGATATAGAATTAACAAAGAGTCTTGTAATACCAAATTATTGACATCCATACATATATCAGAGTAACCAATTTGTTTCCATAGTTTCACAATTTCTGGATAAATTAATATTGCTCTGGCAATTATGTTTAATTGCTCATTATTTTCAAAACCATCTTTTGCTGGAAACTCTTCACAATTTATGATTTGCATTTCTGTTTGGTATTCAATTGTGTCTTCAAATAAAATCGTTGGCCTTGGAGGGAAAGGTACAAATTTTTTATTAAGTATAAGATCCTTAATTCCTTCAAGGTTTCCTTTTAACTCTCCTAGTGCCAAATCTATAGGTAATGGTCCACCTGTTAAGAAGTGAAACAGTTCAATATCATTTCCCTTTAAGGGAAGATCTGCACCGTATCGTTCTTTGGCCTCCTTTAACAAATAGATGAATACTTTCGATGGAATATTCGAAGCCCATGGGTTTCTAAAATATTTTTGTGTAACTTTGAACGTGTCATTATTATTATTATTATTATTATTATTATTATTATTATTATTTAATTCAATTAGACTATTATCTGTTTTTCCAAATTGTAAAACCAACCGTTGCACAAGGTATCTGGATAAAATTACTTTTTCTTTGATGAGAAAAATGACCAACTCCATCGAGATAAAATTATCCCCGAGTCGGATCGCGTGGAATAAGAGGTTTGCTTTTCCGTAATTTTGTATCAACCATTTGGCACGAATTATTGGTTTACTTGATATTCCATACCATTTTTTATTGAGTAAAATTAGGGGACGAGGCTTAGGATTATATATGAGAATAAGTTCGATTATCTCATTAGGTAGAGAGTTCATGATTTTTTTATTTTTCGAATTTTTTATTTCTTGCATTAAATTCTTTATTATATATACGTTTAATTTATTATTGCTTATTTTAAGAATTTATTGGTTTAGTTATAAAAAATATTCCGAAATTTCGATTTTACAAAAATAGTTCACTCAGGCATTTCTATAGTAAATATTTTTTACTCAGTACCAGTGTATTACATTATTATTCCAATCAAATTTGAATTACTGGACTCGGAGAATTCATTGACACTTTTTAACTTTGAGAAAAACATCATTTGATATTATTACATGAATCAAAACGAAAAGAATATAAGCCCCTAAATTTTTTATTTAAAAGATTTTGGAATTTCGGAAATCGCCGTGCATATAATAATAATATTAATGTTTGTTTATAATGAAAATTTTCTAATTTTAAGATATTTCTATATGTGTAATGAATTTAATCATCTTTATGGATTGTTAAAATAAATGGATCAGCACTAACATCATGCCTAGTCTCCAAAATTCGTGTATCATTGTCGTTTGAAGAAGTTAATTATACAATACAATATAATATAATGGTATTTGTTACCATTCACATTCTCTTTAGAGAACTATTGCGTTTATTTTTAAAAAATAAAAATCCATTCAATCTATTCAATGAAATTAAGTTAATATTAACCAATTTTCACCCCCATGTTTAATTATAGATTTCCATTTCACATGCAACATACACAAAGGGATTGTGGATTCCTTTATTTATGATAATATATATTGTGACATGTCACCATAAAAAATTATTGTGTTTACCAAAAAAAGCAGACAATTAATTTTTATTATATAAACAAAAGAACACAGATCATTCTATTCTCAGAGTTATGAGGTAATGATTCTCAAGATAGACAAGAATTTAAATAGGAAAAATAGCAAGTAAAAGTTACACATCAACTTTTTGTTTTTATAATATATTTAATTACTATATTAATTACTACATTATTCATCTTTTACACAAAGTTGACCAATTTCTGGCATATCATATGAATTAATGCAAAAATGAATAAATTAGTTCCAAAAAAGTCAATCCCGATTCAGCAATTATTAAAGCAAATATTCACCTACGAATATTTAGTCACATTACCTAATTCCACTTCTTCGTATTTAAAGCATAGATCTTTTTGCTATCAATTCCTAACAAACAATATACAGAAAAAATTTTATCCCTCGCTTAAACATATGAATAAATAAACGTTAAAATGCAATTAACCATTTGTACGCCACAAAAAATAAAAAATTCCTTCCGCATATACATCTTCATCTATTCATCTATTTCTAAGCTAAAAAATCAATTTTTATTTATAAATGATTTCCTGGAGAACCCAGTAAGAAATTAAATAGAGTCATTGTCTTATTTTACATTATTAGAATAATTTCCATTTTTATCTCTTCAAACTTGAAATATCATTCTTGCTAGGAGACAAAGAGAAAACAACCAGCCAATTTGTATATTTTATTTTTATTTTACAACGGCTAATAATATTTAAAAGACACCGAATACATATAATTAAAATAACGAATCTAATTAAAATTTGCTCTCATTTTTTTTCATCCTTGTCATTCATCAATTTCGTTTTTAAATGGTTTATTTTGAAGACAATGAAGCCAATATTTATTGCGTTCCATAATTCGTCAAAGTTGTTAGTTTTCAAGCCTTTTTATTGTCCAATCTAAGAAATCTATTGTAAGTTCTCGACTTATTATCTGAGGAGCAATGTTTATGTGAGTTGGAATCGGGAAAACAAATCATATTAAAAAATTTTTTACATTAAATATATAAAAAAAAAATTTTTTCTACTTAAATTGAAGTCTGATTCATCCGAAATTTTTAAAAATGTATAATCTATTCGATGATCAAAATATTAATGTCATTTATTTTATTATGCCGCGTACCATCATTTATTTATTTTATTATTGAACATATTTGGAAGTTAAACAAGGATCCGTTTTTTTCCCAATTGTAATCCTTGTATTATTATAGATTAGTAATAGAAATATCAAAATAAAAAAATCAACAGATATACAGTAAATATAAGACTTGTAATATTAAACCACTTTAAAAGGGTTGTCAAAGAAAACATAACCAGTTATAACTCATCGTACAGATGAGGCTTTTTAATTCTGAAAAATGGGTCGAGCTTGCAGAATGGTCCATCTGTAATACCACAGTATCAACATTAATGTATTTTCATCATATATTCTAGATGCTTACTAATGAAAATTAAAAAAAATAATTAACAAAAAAATCAGCATTGTTACGTTTGGAGATGGGGGAGTTTGGTTTGGTTTCATGGAACCGGTTTAAACGGCCCGAACGGTTTTTGAACAATATTACACTAACCTTATTAAAATACCAAGAAAGTCAATGACTTTCAAACAATAGAATTCATATATACGCCCATACCAAAAACCAGTTTTCATTAACACAAAATAAACGTTTTAAGATTTCGATTGTTAAAATCAATTTAATTAATTAATTTCTAGTTTATCATCATACAGCTAAGGTTTTTTAATTTTAAAAATGTTTTGATTGAGTTTGTAGTACATTTCTTTGTAACATAATAGAATTAAATTATGAACAAATAACATTTCATAATGTATAGTAAATAAAAATTTGATCTAAATATTTATGACTTATATCCAACACTCAACATTATGCAATCATATTTATTGAGTAAATTTTTGTATTAGTATGATTCTTTTTGAGAAGAAGAATTAAAGACCAAAATTGAATAATGAAAACCGTTTCCAAGCTGGATGCTCCGATATTTAATTTATATTTAAATAATGTTACTTTGATGAAATTTCCATAACGAATTTGAATAAAATTGGAATTTCATGATTTCCCTTTGCATATGCATACTAATACATTAATTCTAAAAATTATATCGGGCTAAATATTTAATTTGTGCAACTTTTCATAATGATAATAACAAAGAAAAAATCACATTGCTTACCAAACGTTCCGAAATAAATAATTACTCCTCCTTCTCTTAAGATAAACAACAATAACGAAGTTACAAAATACACAAAAGTAATCAATCACTGGTATAGAAACATGAAAATAAAATCGCGTTTTTTCTCTTCGTTTATGTACAAAAATTTGATTGGTGGAAAGGATCCTACAGTGCCATGACCCTCCCTGGATGTGAACTTTAAACCACAATTAAAAGGGAATTTCGCATCCCAACACCATATCCAATGCATCCGTTGTGACTGTATATTAAAATGGAAATAGAAAAACAATAAATGAAAACTTTGGAAACTTATATTTTTTCGTTTTGATTAAAAAAATTTTTATGGATATATTATAATATAAATAATAATATTTTTACATTATTAAAAAAAAAATGTCGAGGAAATTCGTCAAGTCCAGAATTCAAATTTGGTTAGTTTAGATAATAATGTAGTACACTGTTAAAATCAAAATAGTAATATATAATAACTAGTTTGTCGTTCAGACGTTTCTATTTTTGTAAAATCACAAATTTCGGAATATTTTTTTTTATAAATGAAATTACAAATTAATACAAACCTTAAAATAAATTTCAATAACAAATTCAATGTCTATATAATAAAGAATTTAAGACCATACATAACGATGTTTCAAAAAAAAAAAATTCTAAAAATAAAACAATCATGAATTCTCTACCTGACTAAGCTTCGTCCCCTAATTTTACTCAATAAAAAATGTCAAGCAAATCAAAAATTTTATCTCGATGAAATTGGTGGTTTTTCTCATCACAGAAGAAAAAGCAGTTTTATCTAGATATCTTGCACAATGGTTGCTTTACAGTTTGGGATGACAGAAATTAAAAATCAAAAATGATGTCACTACCATCATCAATAATAATAATAATAATAACAATAATATTATACGACTAAAGATACACGAAAATATTTTAGGAATCCATGGGCTTCGAGTATTCCATTAGCTGTGTTCATCTATTTGTTAAAGGAGGCCAGAGAACCATACGGTGTAGATCTTCCCTTAAAAGGAAATGATATCGAATCGTTTCATTTTTTAACTGGTGGACCGTTACCTATAAACTTGGCACCAGAAAAATTAAAAGGAAACCTTGAAAGAATTAAGGATCTTATACTTAATAAAAAATTTGTACCTTTCCCTCCAAGACCAGCAATTTTGTTTGAAGACACAATTGAATACCAAAAGGAAATGCAAATCATAAATTGTGAAAAATATCCAGCCAAAGATAGTTTTGAAAATAATGAGCAATTAAACATAATTGCCAGAGTAATATTAATTTATCCAAAAATTCTGGAATTATGGAAACAAATTGGTTACCCTGACATATGTGTGGATGTTAATAATTTGGTGCTACAATAAATGGTTTTGTTGTGCACATATAAAACCATTTATCAAATTTGGATAAAACATGTTATATTGGATATTTTATTTATATGTACAACGTCTTGCCAAAATTTGAGAATCACTTATAGAAGAATTCCAAATAGTAAGGAACCAAAATTGTTGGACGTTGCTATTAAAATATCAAGCTTTAGATTTTCTCAAGATGCAAGTTAAAGAAGGTGGCTTAGAGCCTGTTTATCTTAGAGCTCTAGTTTACCATTATTTTGAGGAACAAATTAATCAAATTTCAAAAACTTGAATCAGGCAAATTTTTTACTCATGATAACAACAACCCCAAAATTTCCAAAACAATCAACAACTTCATTATTTGGTCATCAACAAAAAGACCATTAAAGATATGGGAAGAAGAACTATTAATTATTATCATAAAATACAATTACTACTATAATTATGGCTACAAATATCATCCACATGACATTAAGAATTTGAGAAATGTTAATTATTGGACAAAGTATTATATTAAAGTGTTGATGATTTTAAATTTATAAATTCCAATAAACAATATAATAATATTAAAATTGAGTAGGAATTTGTACAAGCAGATATTAAAAAACTTCAAGCCTGATTCAATTGTTACAAGCTTATGTTTCAAATGGTATAATTATACCAAGGCATGGATTGGTAAAGACAGATATCAGAAGAAATTACCAGTTGTTGATTTGAACTTATTGAAGAAATAAAATAACTTTGCAACTTTGACACTACTTTTTGAAGGATTCTTGCTATAAATTTTTAATATTAACCCAACATTTAATTATCACAAAAAAAATAATCAACTAAACTTACAAAAGCAACTCTCTTGATAATCATGAAAAGAAAATTAAAATTGAAGAACTAATTCTGGTTTATTGAATTGAAAGAGATTCATGATGAAATGACGCACAATTTAATGTCACCACCACACATAATAATGATCAGTTTACAAAAATTTGTATGAAAAGATTTTGGGATAGAATTGTGTTGGAAACTGATCACGTTAACAAATTTAAATCTAAAAAAGAAAATACGCAATGAATCATGGAAAAGGTAGATCAAAAGCTTAAGATAAAGAAATTGAATTGTAAATTTCAAGTGATTATTTTTTATTTTTTATTATTATTATTTTTATTAAGATATGTCAAATTCATGTAACCATACACACATCCACTCTATATTGTTTTTTATTATAGGAAGAAGTAGTTTGAGAATGTTTGCATTGCAATTTTTTGCTTCAATTGGATATCCTAATTGAACGCTCTCATTCAACAATTTCCTCGCGCTTGGGATTTCAAATTGCATCAAAGAAAAGTTTCCGAACAATTACAGAGCTGCTTTTCTTCCTTTGTATTTTGAATTATTGATACATTTACACATTGAAACTCGATTTAGCGGATTTCGATTTAGCGGACGTCTAATAAAAATCTCGATTTAACGGATCGAGGCTCAGAACTGGGCTGCATTTTTATATAGTAAATTTCTCGATATAACGGATGTACTAATTAAATCTCGATTTAACGGATTTTTGAAAAATTTTTACTGTTACTGTGGCCGAAATTATCCGCTAAATCGAGTTTCACTGTGTACTATATTTCTCAAATTAAATTTCTTGTAAAAATTTTCATAGAGTGTAAAAGATGTAGGGCTGTTGTAATTACAGGCTATTAAAAAGTGGACAAATCATTTTAATTATATGCGCTATTGATTTTTTATCTAGGTATTTTTCACAAAATAGATATTTCTATAAAAATTAATTGTCAGAAATAGTTAATTTTGCTTAAAAAAAAAAAAAAATAGACTTGTTATTTTATCAATTATAAATCTCTTCGTTCCAAAGAGAGATTTATGGTTGGTAAATTATTACTCTTTTAAAAAAGAAATAAAATTGACTTTTTAGTATAATAAATTTTGTTTATTATCTTGAACTACAAAATAAATATAAATAAATAATTGATCATTAATATTACTATTGGTGATGATGTTCTATATAGTAGTTGTTGACGACAATGGATCCACAATATTTTGGATTGCTATAAAAATTAGCTGATCTCGATTAGCTTGCGCGTCCAAATTGTTATGTTATTCTGTCCAAAGAAATTATTGTCAACGGTGTTATAAAGAGTATCATGACCAACAAACTACTATTGATAATACCCAAATGGCTAGCCAAATCGTGGTTGACGAGATTATCATGGAAATACTGGTTGGAATTGTTCATATTATTGATTGAATTATAATCAGCAATATTTTGTTGACAGAATAACTATGACTGAAATGTTCATTGGATTAATTGAGTTTTCGTTAAGAGTAGTAATTCTAATGATTCTTGATTGCATATTAGTATCAGAAGGATAAACATAACAATTAATTTGGTTACCATATAAAAATAATGTTTAATGTTCAACCAACTAAGAAATCATGATTATCATGACTAGATTAATTTAACCGGTTTTTTGAACTTTAATTAATTTTGAGTTTTTATTTATCTTTGTTGTAATTAAGAACTAGAATATTCAAACACAGATTGATTATTGACGATCAAACACGGAGACATCTTAATATTTCAGTCAAATCTTGCCATAACGAAAGTATGGGACACGTAACAATAAGAAATTTCATTTATGCCAAACTACTAATTTCGTATAGTAATAACAAATTCATTATGGTGCCAAATCCGCAATAGGCTTTATTATTAATATTTGTTTTTTTCTTTTCCACGAATATTGTCCTCTATAAAAAAAAAAATTTTTTTTTTAATAATTCATTCAGATGTTTCCATTTTGATATTATGAAATTGAGCAGCTAGTTATTTATTTATATTACTATTTTCAATTTGTTTTACTCAATATCAAACTTGAAGAGGATGCAAAAAAGGCATAACATTGTTATAAATGATTAATTGAATGGCTGACTCGGTGATTTCGAATTTCTCAGAAACGAATACAATTTTTGTTGAATTAGCATGAAATATTATTAATATTCACATGAACGTGTATAGAAAGAATAATCGATGCAAAAACATAAATCTACAAGGTTTTCATTTATTGTTTTTCTATTTAGTCTTAATTAAATTTTACACAATTCAACATATATTTTGTCTAGAGTGATAATAGTAAATGGAATCCGGTTCATTTAAAGATAACAGACGGATTTCATTCTGCTTGATTCAATGGTAAATTAAAGCTCAAAGATAAACATGTTCTAAATTTCTTTCTTCGAGTTAAAGGTTGGAAACGGTCAAAAAGACCTTAACCAGTTAATTGTATAAAAATTTTTTATTTAATTATTTATGTGTCAAAAAATTTAATATTAAACCAAAAATTTCACAATTATAATAAGAAGTAATTTAAAATTTAATAATGCCTATGAATAACACGTACATGTATATACTATTAAAATTTTCTATATGTTGTTTGACAAAATTTCTTTAAATAATAGACAATTCTTATGTCTACTCATTATAAATCAACTGTTATATTATCTTTCAATAAACTATTATGTTTTTTAAATATAATAATAATAATAGATTAATGACACTAAAGCAATATATGACAATTATAGTGATGTTGGCCGGTAGAAAAATCTTATCCGGTTAAGAACTTAAATAAAATCTCAGTTGATGAAAAAACTTTTCAGATGGTATTAAGCTTGTCAATATTACTACTACTAATACTATCGTTAATATTATTATTACTATTATTTACTATTGTTATTATAATATCCTGCCTTTAATGTTTTAATTAAGGTTTATTCAAATTATTTGCTTTATTCGTTATGGATTTGAGATGATTCAAATAATTCAAATAAAACGAATAATTCCAATAAAACGAATAATTCGAATTAAAATAAGAATTTGTATTACGAATAGAAACTCTAACTATGACTTTTATCCTGCTATGATGTATTGTATTTCGATTTTTGAGAAAATATATGCTTTCTTGTCGTTCCAAGTAAAGCAGTTGACCCATCTCAATTAAATGTCTATGCCACTGAATCCTCCACGGAAATTCCAGGCATAAAATGAATATTAAGAGAAATTTTTTTTAGTCGGCTAAGCCGTTTAAAATTTCTTAGCTGTCTAAACTGTGTAAGCCGTCTAAGCCGGCTAACATTACTAGATAATTATGGTGATAATATACTAAATGTTTCAAAGACTTTAATAGGTAGTAAATCAATTTAGTTGTATTTCACTTTTACTCACAATTCTCTCACAATTAGCCACAATGTGAATGTGGCTTTATTCCATTCGCTGAAACAAATTTTTACAATTAAATTGAGACATTTTGCCAGCTAACTGGTTAACCGGTTCCAACTCTACTTTGGGTTACATCTTATGAAAATCTAAAACGATGTTTTTTCAAATTTCTGTTGATTTTAATGGCTTCCCATTCGAATAAGGTTCATTCGAGTTAATTGTATTATTCGCTATGAATTTGGGTATTCAAATTACATTGAAAGTTTATTCGAATAAATCGAATAACTCGAATTAACTGTTAAGATTGAGTTGTATTACGAATAATTAGAATTACGAATAGAAACTCTACAATTTCAATTTTTGATTGGTTCTTCGATTTTTGAAAATATCTGCCACAACAGATTTTGTCAATTTGAATCCAATTATGATAAACTGTTGCATTCACTCAACAAAATCGTCCATATTTGGAGAAACACAATCTCCATCATTTGAATTTGGATAATATAGAATTATCAAGGAAGCTTGTAACACCAAATTATTAACATCTATACTATGATGTTAGCCGTTTAAAAATCCTTAGCCGGCTAAGCCGTTTACCACCTAAATTGGTAAATTTATTTCTATAACCAGAAAGTAATGCGGAAATCCATCACCAAATTTAGAAATTATATATGTAGATTATTAACTGGTTAACATGGTAACCATTATAGTTGTTCTTAATAAATGATTGTCACCATATCTGTAATTCCATAATTAGTTTTTCATAGTTGCTATAATTAACTTTAATAGTTGCCAATATTATCTCTGCAATTATTTGAGCTCTTTAAGTCAAATGGAATATTAATGCATAGTTATATAGATGCTGCCCAAATTAAAAATCAATCCCTAATTGCTTTGTACATCCCAAATGTACAAATCCCAAATGTTGATCAATCTTTCTGCCCCGCTTTCCTAACCAATAAGAATACAGTGTAACAAAAGGGTTGCTGATCACTTTCACAAATCCTAGGAACTTATTGGTTGGGAGATAGAATGCCATGGGTGTACAAAGTAGTTGGGATTTGGATTTCTTTGACAGGCTAGCCCAAATTCACTTTGTACATTTGGGATGCCATAATCGCAAATGATTTGGGGATTGGGCAGCATGTATAAATAGTTATTTTATGTCCATTCATATAAAGAATACTGAAAATCTGTAATTACTGCCATAATCACTTTTCCCCAAAAACAATTATGGAAATCAACTATATTTTCCATAGCTCCAGAATTCAGGGTAAATTAATATTGCTCTGGCAATTGATTGTGATTTCCAACCAGTCTTTGACTGGACTTGCATTTCCTATTGTGTCTTCAAACAAAATTGTTGGTCTTGGAGGGAAAGGTGCAAAGTATACATGCAGCCCAAATTGGTTTGGTGATTTCGATGGTCAAAATTATTCCAGTTTTGATGGTAGAAAGTAGAAATTAATTATGGCACTCACTATTAAAAACATAAGTGTAACACTCCTTTATGACAGTGTCAAAATGCATTGAGTGCAAAGTTTTTATTAAGTGTAAGATCCATGATTCCTTCAAGGTTTCCTTTTGATTTTTTTGGTGCCAACCCTATTAAGGTTTCTGGCCGAAAATCTCTTTATTAGTAGCTGAAATTGCTGAAACACTTTGGGCAAAAATTACTTTTGTTATTAGCTGAAATTGGGCAAAATTATTTTAAAGTTGTTTAAGTTAAAATAAGTTGATTGGTATAATTTTTTAATGTTCTTGTTTATAAAAAATACTAAGAAGCCCAAATTGCCCAAACTAGTTTGGGCTTTGAGAAAACAGTTTGGACTGGAAACCTTAAACCTAAAAAAATGGAACGATCATTTCCTTTTAAGGGAAGATCGAAGCCCATGGATTCCTAAAATATTTTCGTGTAACTTTGGACGCGTTTTGGTTTGCATTACTGGTATTATTATTTATACTATTTCCAATAGCGGAATTAATAACAACATTATTATTGTTATCAACGTTATGGATGTTGTTATTATTGATGTTAATAAATAATATTGTTATTATTGATAGTGATATTGACGTCATTTCTAAATTTAGTTCAATCAAGGTATCATCTGTTTTCCCGAACTGTAAAAGAAACCGTTGCGCAAGATATCTAGATAAAATCACTTTTTCTTCCGTGATGAGAAAAATGACGAGCTCCATCGAGATAAAATTCACACCAAGTCGGATTGCGTGTAATAAGGCATTTGCCTTTCCATAATTTTGAATAACCCACTTTGCTCGAATTCTTGATTTGCACGACATTCCGTACCATTTTTTATCGAGTAAAATTAGGGAAAGAGGTTTAGGTGTGAGTATGAAAATATTTTCTTTTATCGCATCTGGTAATGAAGCCATAATTTGCTTATTTTAACATTTTTTTTTTTTTTTTGAAGCATCGTTGTTGTGCCTTGCTTGAATCCTTTACTATTATATACAAATTTTTTTTTAAATTATTTAAAATGATTGACAAATTAGGCATCGGAATATTTTCTTTGATGGCTTACTTTTTTTAGAAAAACATAAATTTTGTTTAACATTGTACAACAATTGTACAAAAATATAACTCAGTGACTCAAAATCGCCGAGTATAATTCAATTGAATTTACGAGATTAAGAGAAAACGATATGTCTGTTGTTGAAAAATTTATTGTTATTAATATTTAATACACAAAAAAAAAAAAAAAATATAATAATATTAAACCTTCGAGTTTTCATTTTATTGTTTTTCTATTTAGTCTTAATTAATTTTATCACAATTCAAAACATATTTGTCTACAATAATAGTACTAAATGGAATCCGGTTCATTAAAGACAACCGATGTGAGTTCATGAGTGTAACTTTACATATTTGAAGTATTCTTTTCAATGGTAATTATTTTTTATCTTTCTAATTGAAAAAAATTTTTTTTTGAAAAGTCAAGCACAGCTTTTATTATGTAATTCTTTATTTTTACTGCACAATCCTTATTTGGAATAATAAGGGGTTTTATTTATATTATTTTCATTTTTTTGTTCAAATTTACCAATAAAAATAATCATAAAATTTAAAGGTTAAATGATTTTTTAAGAAGGCTAATTTTCGCTCTGTTTGTTCATTAAAAAAATGATAACGATAATGATAACTATTCTTGAAATAAACCATAAATTAAATATTTAATTTAAAATTATATTAGCTTCGTGTTCTTTAAACACGTTATGATTTATTCTTAGGACTTGGCCTTCTTCAATTAATTATAAATCGCCGATTTCCAAGTAAAAATATAGGTCAATGAATTTGTAATCTCTTATAATCATTGGTTTCATTCTTTAATACCAGCACAAATTTCTTTCTTCCAATTAAAATATTTATTAGTTACACATTTCTATACAAGTATTTCAAAGCCTTATTCATTTGTCTCATTGATTGATAAGATTAATGGTTCGTTTTTTATTGGAAAGTCTGGATTTTTATTATAATTATACTCTATGATAATTTAAAATGACACATGAACCATTTTTATCATTCTAAGAAATTTTATTTCTAATTTAAGGATGTTGTACACTTTTTGGAATATGTATTAGACGGATTTTGACCTTTGATCATAATAGAAAAGTTGTTTCGCGAAAAGTTACGGGATTACTTAGAACCAACCATTTTTCAATTATTTGTACATATGATTTTATTAATAATAAACAACAATAACAGGTTTTTTATTTATTTTATGTTTCCTTCTATACTTTTTATTTTGTCAAGATAATCTATTACTTGCACTTAATGCGGGATATAGATCTCCGGGTATCGGTTGGGTAACTAAACTGGTAGATCAAGTTCTATTTTTATTCCTTCAAATTTTAATTTTTAGTTTACTAAAACGCCGAATACATATAAAATTCTTTATAGATTAAATTAACGAATCTAATTAAGATTTACCCTTACCCTTTTTCATGCTTGTCATTCATCGATTTCTTTTTGAAGTCAATAAAGCCAATATTTATTGCGTTCAATAATTCTAAATTTAATCAACGTTGTCACTTTTTTCAAGCATTTTTATTGTCCAATATAAGAAATCTATTTTAGCTACTAGCTCATTATTAGAAGGGGTGTTTATGTGTGAGTTGAAATCTGGAAATTAAATTATTTTAAAACTTTGTTTAAAGTGTATTTATTGACAAATTTTTTACATTACGAAAATATAAAAAAAAAAATCTCTGATCCTTTCATTTACGATTATTGAAATTAATGAAAATGTCACCAATAACAGAAATTATGAATCAATAATGAATCGCCGTCAGCATATTTACTTTGTATGATGTATGGTATCTGTCTGATGATCAAAATATTCATGCCATTAATTTTATTATGTCGCGTATCATCACAGTTTTGGAAATTATTTAGAATAAATTGAGACGTAGAATAATTGTAATTATAATAACAAAAGGTCAAGAAATTTGACCATAAAAATAACCACAGAAAATTTTTGTCATCAGATGTTTATTTTCTAAAATTAAACCGGTTTGTATGTTACATTGCATATTAATTAATTTTACACATAACGAATATGTAAAGTTCACCCAACAGTAATCAACAACTATCATTGTCATCGTAATCTTCTTTATAGAGTAAGGTTCGAATATTTTTCTTTGTTGAAATGCCAAAAACGTTCTATTTAAAAATAAGTGGAGCAAAACAAAATTGAATAACGAAGACCATTTTCGAAGAAAATGTAAAATTTGCCACAAATAATTCGAATAAAATAATTTCCCTATTGCAGGTGCACAAAATTTGTTTTCACGTGCCTCACAACCTTTTTTGAGCTTTTCACATGACACAAAATGTAATAAAATTTTCAAGGCATTTGTTTTTGAAAAAAATCTATAGTTGGCTCGGTCTAAAGACCTCCTAAATTTTGGGCAAATTTTAAAAGTATAGAAGTCATTTTCTGTCCTACC
>CAJVPN010000866.1:0-20424 GCA_910592215.1 Entrophospora candida
CCCTCTGTATAATTCCAACTATCAAAGAAAATGATAGTTATTTTCCTTTTAAAGATTTTTGCTTTTTATTAGGTAATGATACATCATCATGATGTTTTCTTTTTCTAACACTTATTATTTTTCTTTCTTCATGGTAAATTTCATAAGTAATCCTTTCTTTCCTTAGAGAAGCTTCCAGTGTTTGAGTGTCATTTATTTTGAAAATGTTAGGAGCAATTTTTTCATCTTGCTCCTTTTTCAAAATACTTCCAATGGTGCTGTAATTCTTGGGTTCCATGGTAGACCTAATGTAAATTAACTTCATATTGTTATTTTTATATATGGGCAATTCTACATATCACTTAACAAATGACTAAATTTTGATCCCTGAAATTCTTGGTTCACTTTGTCTGGTTTTGTTGCAGTATGTCCCATATCTAGTTTGGCTAAAGTGTGGTGCAATAGCTTCATAAACTTCATGTACATATTTTTCTTCTTTTTTTTCATTACTTAGATTCGAACTGTATGTATCTGCAAATGCTGGAGTTGGCATGGGTTTATTGTGCGAAGAGGAGGAAGGGTAAGAAGAAATGGTGGACATATTTTTTTCTATGAAATTGAAACAAAAAAGTTTTAATTGGATTAATCACATGATAAATTTGATAAACTTGATTGGATGGTTGATTTGAATTACGTGATCGATTCTTTTTCTTGATCATCATCCTTAGTTTTGCAAACACTTAAAAAAATGCTTGAAGATGTGCAAGTAGGATTTATACCCTAAGAATTTGATTAGATAATTGGCAGACCCACATCTAACTGGCTTAATCAGATACAAAAACTCCTAATGATAATAATTCCATCCTGACAATCAAAACCCACTTTGTGTTCCTTGTAACAAAGGATAAAAGCAATAGACAGCTAATGTGGTGTAAAGATAATTACAAAGTGTTTTATAGAGAAGTAAGTCACTTGAGACAAAAATTGGAAGGTCCATACTCTGAGAGATAAATAGCAACATATCTTGGAAGTAGGGAGACAAACTTACTTTCGTCATATAGTTTTTTCATCTGTCATCATTCCTATAATGATGTGATGTTCAGTATATATACAGTGATTTTACAACAGTAAATGTACTTTTAATAGTTAAGAAAATTCATTTTTAGGAATGTAGAATCAATATTCATTAACCTCACTTGTACAGCTTTCTTTGGAACAAATATAAAAAACTTGAAGATACTGACTGCTTATAATAACAAGGTTAATGAAATGAGCATTCAACCATAACAATTGAAAATTTGTGAACCCAAGGCTCATTCTTTTATTCCATTTACAAAATAGACAATTGGGTCAGGAGGCACCTCAAATTTCTAAAATGAGGCAGCAATCTATATAATATACTAATGCCTGTGAAAAACTTGTGAAGAATTCAAGCAACCGGCTTGCTGATTGTTTGTTTAAACCATTTATTATAAACTGAAAACACAAGAAAGTAATGACATCAAAGATGTATTTTAAAAAGTTAAATCACGAATTACACATACTCATCAGAAAGACAGATGAAATGATTGCAAGATTGCAAGAGAGAACTTTGCAATAAGGATTGGATTGTTCTTGTCAAAACACATATAGTTATTCTGAACTATCTCAAGGAGTTAGGGATTATATGATTAAGTTGAGTTATTGATGTTAGCATAAACAACTACAGGTAGGTGTGGTTGAAATAAACATAAATGATCTTTATTAAAATCAAAAAGCCAGACTGGCATAAATATATTTTTTTTAATAATTGAATTATTGGATGTAATTTCTTCTTAATGATATTGTGTTGTTATAAAGTTGAGGAAGCTGAGTCATAAGTAGATCTAGATTGTATTTATCATTAAAGCCACAGCCCATGATCATCTAAAAATTATAATGACGTGTTAAACAGATGTATAAATTAAGCCATTTCATCAAAATATCACACCTCCGCCACTAGAACATCTACATATTGTAATGATGTAGAATATTACTGAAAGAGAAAATATTTTGCTAACTCAACAAGTTATCATGAGGAATTTATAATCAGTCAATTAAAAAGTTTTGGCTAAAGGTAATCAGTGCAAAATTACTATACTGGAGGGCATTAAATCTCTAACTTAATTAGTGGCCCGTCGATCAACGATAGATATCAAACTTACAACGGATTTCACGTGGCATATAAATAAAATGAAAATTACAACTAAAATTGAATGTATCCAAAATTCAAATTTCCAAATTTCCAAATTTATAAAACAAACAACAGAATATTTTAAAATTTGTCTATGGGTGAGGCATTATATTATTATGTTAGTATGTTGGTATTAGTGATGGTTAAACAATTTTGAAAAATCCTTTGTAGTACAAAGGATCACTTGCCCAAAAATTTTTACCCACATCGGCATATGACTATTAAAACTTTACTCAATATGTTCATATGATGTTTTATCCGCAAAAATCATGATTCCCAAATTTTCATATGACCTGGGCAAAAATTTTTTAAAAATTTATCCTTTTTGGAAACTGACTAGCGCAATGAACGCAGTATAGTACCCGTGAATAATAATCTGCGGTGAAAGAGAAGTGTAACCCGCAATTCTTTTTTTTTCATATAAAATTTTTTAATTCATACAGAAACACACACAATAAATAATATTAATTTTCCTATTCCCCAATGTTATAATTACTTTTTTTGTCAGTGTTAGTATTATTAACATTATAGGTTAAGGAAATTGAAAAACCTTCAAGCGTAGTGCCAAGCTTTTCTAAAGTAACATGTTTTGTGGCAAACTTGATTTGGGAAAAATATTAACATAAATAACATAAATAACCTTAATTATAATGTCGTACAAAAGTTAAGGCGTTGTTTCTCAGGAGAAAATCTATCTTTCTTTAACCATTGTTTACCGATAAGGTAATTGAAGTTTTTGTAATAAATGGATGAATTTTTGCTCAAATCTGAAATTTCAGATTTTTTATCTCAAAAAAAAAAAAAAAAAACTTCATCCTTTCTTTATATGATAAATATAAATTATTTTTTTACGTATTATTTATTTTCGAATAACCTATTTATTAAAAAAAAAATTTTTTTTATTCCAACCGCATTTTATCGAAAGTGAATTAGGTGAAAAAGTGGAGGAAAAAAAATATGCCTAGAGGAAAAAAAAAACCTACTCGTAAAAACGTTACAACTGCTTGTCTAGAATGTAAAAAGAGTAAAACCAAGTGTACTGGAAACACTCCGTGTGGGAATTGTACAAAGAGAGTCATGAATAGGTGTAAAGCTTGTAAAAATAATATTAAAGATACAGATATATCCAAACTTGAAGCTTGTGGCAAATGCAAAACTCAAGCAAGCAAATCTTGTGAATTTCCACAAGAAAAACCCAGGCGTGGGCCACCACCTAGGCAAACGAATCAAAAGGCAATAAATTGTATCACTATCAATAGAATTGATAATAGTGACAACAACAACAACAACAACAACAACAACAACATTATATATAACAACGATAACAATGTTCCCGTCTCACCTTATGAGTCAAGTACTGCCACTTTTTCACCGAATTCAAACTTTTCTCCCTTTCTCCCCCCCCTACCCTTATCCTTTCCTTCGCCACCACCAGATACCCCATTCGATATCAAAGATAAAAATATCTTTGGTGAAGGAATGTTGTTCGATAAAGAATCAATGAATATTGAGGAATATAATAGTGTAAATGATGACTCGTTGTTCAGCGAGTTTATCATTTTCGAAGAGCCAATATCTGGTAAGTTTCTTTGTTTGTTAATTGAAAAACAAATCTTTTGTTGCTTTTTTATTAAACGCTTTTAAATAAATGCTATGTTCAGATGACAATAATAACGATGATATTGATAATAATAATAATGGTGATGATAATAATAATGGCGGTAATAATAAAGAAGAAGAAGATGATAAATTATCATCAACGTCAACAATATCGACGTCAACAATACCAACGGCAACAATGCAAATACCAACAGATACAGCAATTATACCAGGAGTTGCTACTGAAGATGATAATAATAATAATTATTATTATTATTGTGATCAACAACTTCCCCATGATCCCGTTTATATTTATATTTTCCAACCACACGATTATACTCTTTACGAGCACCTTCCAAGAACAGAAATGGTAAGTTAATTAATTTCTAATTTGTTCCTGAATTATTATTTTTTATTATTCATTTAGTTTTCAATATTATTGACAACAGTTTTTTTTAAATAATTATCAGGACCTATTATTGGGTCTCTCTCAAGCACCACCAAGTATCATTGTCCCCCTAGAGGGGCAATACACCGCAGGCACGCAATAGGCATCGCAACACGGAAAATGACGAGTTATGAGGAACTTTATCGAATTTTTTTGCAATCCTGTAAGTTAGTTATATATGTGTGTTTTATTGAATGAGTATCATACATGTATATATATAATAACAGATTTTCATCTTCTATTCATAAAAATAGGGATTACGTTGAATTATTTATTTTTTTAACATTATTATGTCACTATTATTATTATCATCATCATTATTATTATTATTATTATTATCATCATTATTTATCATTAGCACATTTATTAAATGTAAAGACACTTTTTTACTATTTTATATTATTTTTATACTATATAATAACTAAATAGCAATAAAATAATAATTTATTATTATTTGCAATTCCTTGGTAGAATAATTTTATGGCAAGATAATAAACAAAAAGTAAAAAATCGTCACATTTTCTTCTACCACGATTGTATCGTGATATTAATAAGGACTAAGTGGGCTTCTCTTGTGTAAATTCTTTTTGCAAATTGGATGATTATAAACGTTCATCGCGCATCACTAAATTCTTTGATTATTAAGGATATGTGTAATGTCGAACCAGCCAATACATCAAATTTAGATGCTATATCAGGTTGTATTTCTTGATGATAAAAGAAATTATGGTCAGCCATGTTTATTATTTCACACATACACATACAAAATAAATAAATATTGGCTGGAACTTTCGAACGTGTTCCCTAATCCCTCCTCCTCCGTTTACCAATTGTCCATCTTTTTCTTTAGCGTAAAAATAAACTAAACCTTTAGTTCGAATTTCCAATAGACAAAAAAAAACACCTGATAAGCAATTGTTTATTACCCCATACAGCAGCCCTGCTTGTCAGGATCGTGCAAATCTAGAGGTTGGAATCGTCCAAAAAAAAATCCTTAGTCGATTAAATGTTTTTTTTTAATTTACAAATTACGAATTCATTTCAAAATAAATTCACACAAAACCATGTGTTACGATTCGTTTTTTTAAAGGTCTCCTATATAGAACCACCGCTTAAATCATTGGAACTTGAAGCCAATGAACCATTGGACCTTGTATCAGAAGTATTTATTCGTTCACATGTAAAATTATCATCAACAACACCACCATTATTGTCGTCATCTTCATATTGATGGTATTAATACTCTTCCGCATAGAAATTTTCCATTTTGAATAATAAAACACAAAAATCGTAATTGGCCAGACAATAATAATATTAACATAGTATTAGTATTAGTATTAGTAGTATTAGTAGTTGACTATTAGTTGTTCAAAAAAAAGTTTGATCGACTATTTTAGTCGATTCCAACCTCTCTATGCAAATCATTTGTCCTGCCAAAATTGTTAACAAGTGATTTTGAATCAATTCTTGACAAAGACTCGTATAAACCGTGTTTGGTATCTTCGCTTTGTAAAAATTTGACCATGTTTCTTCTCTATACGTTATACGATTTTTATTAAGGTCTATTTCTTCAAATTCGATTAGTGGTGATGGTGACGATGGGAAATTGTTAGTGTCAATCCCGTAAAATTTGATGCATACTTTTTGGTATTAGTACTGACTGATCCAATGGTAATTTTTTTGATTATCCGTATCTTTCTTCAAGATAAAGCTATTTGCATGAAGCAAGTTAACTTTAAATACCCATCCAAGGGGAGAGATCACTAGACATATAAATTTTAAGACTTCATGACTTGCAGTGCGCCAAAACTGCGGCTACGATTTTAAGCTAAAGAAATCGGTTCATGTTTCCCCATAGAGGAATAGAATTAATACATATACTCTAAAGAAACCTCCCAGACACATCTTTTTATATATGTAAATGAACAATAAATTTTTATCAACGTCCAACTATCCTAAAGCTGTTAACATTCTTTTCTTTGATTATATTTTTCTTCAATCTCAACGTACATGCATCAACTTTTCCCTCGACCCGCAAAGCATATGATGATTACAACCATATTAATATTAATTAATATACATGATTTTAGTGGTCCCAGTTAATAATTTTTCGGGATAATCTAAAGAATTCTTTATGTTGAACGCGTTAATTGAAAATTTATATCCGTGATTTTTGTGATGGATTTTCTATGCAAAGGACATGCTATCATCCTAGAGTGTGAAGGGTGGGATTTTAGGATGCTAGTGAAGACCTGTCAGTAGCATTCTCTGACATAACTATTTCGACTACTAAGTATGATCAGAATTTAAATATTAATTTAATACAAATGAACGAACGATCTATCTTTTATTTATGAGTTCATTTTGCGTTCTCAATTGTTCTTAAATGTAATTTTTTTAATTATGTTGTCAGCTAAAAGTAAAAGTTTTCCCAATCTTACAATTCGGATGCGAATTTAATATTTAATATTCTATTTTTCATCATTGCAATTATATTTATATTTTTTTTAAATCACTTACTGGCTATAGTTTTTTGTATTAATATTAAATAATAATTATATTATTTATCTAAAATTAAAATATTATTGGCTAATATTAATATCTTGAAGGTTAATTATTAATCTTAAAAATTTTGATAAAGAGAAATTATTATTATATATAGACGAGGAACAACGTTAAATTTTATTGTGTAAAATTTTTTTTTTAAACATTACAAACAATCTGCATTTTTTTTATAAATAAATCATATATATATGCAATAAAAAATTATTTATAAAAAAGAAATAAAAAGAGCATTTACAAAAAAACAATGGAAAAATAAGTAAATATATATAATATTTATATATATTTTTATATACAATATTTAATAAAAATAAAAAAGAAAAATAATTATAAACATTTATATAAAGAAGATTGTCGTGATAATTAAAAAAAAATAATAATATAATATAAAATTTAATAAAAGTTCCATGATATTAACATCATGTTAATTATTCTAATGATAGTACTTGTGTTTGTAGTACTTGTGTTTGTAGTATTTTGGATAGTATTTCTTGTAGTATGCTTCAGCATCTGCGTCGGCGTTTGGTTCAGCATCAGCTACTGGTTCGGGACTGGCATCACGTTTGTCGTGGTAGTACTTGTGTTTGTAGTATTTGTGTTTGTAGTATTTTGGATAGTATTTCTTGTAGTATGCTTCAGCGTCGGCGTCGGCGTTTGGTTCAGCATCAGCTACTGGTGCGGGACTGGCATCACGTTTGTCATGGTAGTACTTGTGTTTGTAGTATTTGTGTTTGTAGTATTTTGGATAGTATTTCTTGTAGTATGCTTCGGCATCAGCGTCGGCGTCGGCGTTTGGTTCAGCATCAGCTACTGGTGCGGGACTGGCATCACGTTTATGGTGGTAGTACTTGTATTTGTAGTATTTGTGTTTGTAGTATTTTGGATAGTATTTCTTGTAGTATGCTTCGGCATCGGCGTCGGCTTCGGCATTTGGTTCAGCATCAGCTACTGGTTCAGGGTTAGCTACTGGTTCAGGACTGGCATCACGTTTATGGTGATAGTACTTGTATTTGTAGTATTTGTGTTTGTAGTATTTTGGATAGTATTTTTTGTAGTATGCCTCAGGATCACGTTTAGAAACTGAAATTTTTTATAAAGTTATTATTATTAATACATTGAAATATTTTTTTTTAATTATTATTTATTTTTATATATTAAAAAAAAAACTTACGAGATTCATCTTCGATATCTTCGGCTACTTCAGCAGTGAAGACAGCTACAACGAACATAAACATAAGAAACAAAAGTGTAAGATTAAGATTCATTTTGATTATTTCGTTATAATATTTTTATTATTATAATATTATTATTATTAATCTATTGTTATTCCTTTTGGAAGTGAGGATTTAAAACACGGAAATTCAAGGTGTTTATATACAAAATTTTGATAATAGATAATTTATAAATAAACATCAAGATCATATATTTACATCATATTGCGATAATAAAATAAGTTTATTCATTCTAAATCATAGAAAATTTAAAAGCCACGAGAATGAAATTACTTTAAAAATAAATAATTAATTCATTGATTTTAGCATAGCCTTCTTCATACTATTTTAAGAATAATTTTTGATTAAAAGAAAAGTCTTCGTATTCACGATTTTTGACGTATATGTTGGTTACATCATTTACTCCATAACTAGGTATTTTATGATATTACCTTTTTAGCTTTTAATTTCTTTTTGGTAATTTCATTTTGTTTTCTAAAATAATGATAATTTTTAAAATTAATTTCCATTTTACCCCAATATTTTAATTTCTAAGCCTCGTGAATTTACTCTTTTAATTTTATTTACATATTTATTTATTTATAAAAGTAAACAATGCGTAGGAATTTTTTACCAATTCTATGGAATTGCCTATTATGGTAAAATTTTATGAGTGTGGCTCTGCAATTATTTGCTTTTCCATTGTGATTGGTTATAAATAGAAAAACTGGAAATTGGCGACTTTTAATTAAAAAAAATACGAAAAAAAGGGAATCATAATAGTAAATAATCGTTGTCATTTACTCAAAATGAACGTTATGAAAATAGACTATTTTTCAATTGGGAAATTAGAATAAAATAGTCATATATATATATATTAGTATACGACAGATATAGAATCAACAATAAACTCGATTATCAGCGATGGAAATCAATCAACAACTTATTTTAGGTATAAAATTGATTTTTCACAATAATGTTTATTTTAGAATAATGTTATCAGAATGTTTATTTGATTGTAAACGCATTTTTTACTTTTAAATTCCAAGAATCATAGACGCCAGATAACGATAAAATGATTAATAAACATGATTTCATATATATTACCATTATATAGTATATCAGTGTGAGTAAATTTCTAATACCTCCTCACCTTGATACAATCTTGATATATAATTTGGATTGTAACAAATAATAATACACGTATTATTATTAGCAATCCCATTTGATAACCAATTTGTTACCCAAAGTTAAAACTATTTCAAGTCGAACTCATAAAAACTTTGGATAAAAAGTTATGTTCTTGATGTGAAGTGCTTAGGAACCATACTTGATAGAATTTGGAGATGAGAGTTATTGCAACAAATCGTATGCGAGTCAAATACGTCTATACGATTGTCTCTCGAGAAACTTTCCCATTAATGTATTATGATTATACATAATTAAATCGTACTACATAAAGAAGTTATTAATAGCCATACTCAACTTTTCTACAAGTATTAGTAGGACCCTGAACAAGATGATTAGAACCGTCCGTGTTCATATGCAAATTACCGTATTTAGAAGGTTTCACAGGATTAAGGCATTTTTGCCGTGTTGTTTGGACACCACCATTTTGGTTAGGGTTAGGTGGTGCTTTACTGTGGTACAACACCTCTTGTTATCGTTGTTGCGATATGCGACGAAATCACAAAATGGAACTCAATCTCTGTTTATTGTACCGTGTGAAAATGAAATTTGTGAAATTCAAATTGGTCAATCAGTATTACATATCCAAACGCCTGCATTAAATCAAAATTAAAAAATAATAGTGGGCAAATGATTAATTCTTTTATTGTTGAAAAAAAAACTACAAAGTGTTAAAAATTATACAAGTATATGAAGAATAATAATAAAAGTAACAAATATAATGAGTTTGAACACAAGGGATGTTGATTATTAACAAAGAGATGAAAAAAACGATAAAAGAGAAAATATTGATATTAACATTTTCTCAAAAATATTGTTTTTAATGAAAAAGTAGCCAAAATTATGTAATAAAAAATTGAATTGGAAGATCTTTAAATTATAACTTATAAAATTTTTGAAGCATATTATTTATTATGTATGTTTTAGAGCAATTATTAAAGAAATTTACATATTGAATTGTTTTTTAAAAATAATTAAATCCTTTTAATTTCCAATTGACAAAATCTCAAGTATAAAAGGTTATATCCCTTTGCAAAGTTTGCATACTTGAAAAATACTTATTACACCACTCAAGTAGAAATTAATTAATGTTTTTTGAGCATGAAATAAGTATGTTTTAAGCACATTTCAAGTGTAATTTAAGCACATTTTAACTATTATGGGGAGACACTTGAAACATTCTCGTTTCTTTCAAATTTAAGCAAGCATGATTTTCTACTTACTTATCTATTTCATTCTTAAAATTACTAGAAAATACATTGTTCATTTATCAAATGGACATTTATTTTTTTAAATTTTATGAATAGCAATAATTGTGATAATAATAATAAAGTAATAACTAAATTTTTTCTTTAATTGTTGTGTGAAAAGAACCCCCATTGTTTAACTATGAACATCAATACAACGTTATATATATAATAAAAATTATTATTATTAGTCAAAGCATAACGCAGTAAAGTAATAATATACGTACGAACAATAATAGTAAACCCCATTTTGGTAAGGAAAGAAATATTAATGTATATATTTAGTAAGAATTATTTTATTATTAGTCAAAGCATAACGCAGTAAAGTAATAATATACCCCATTTTGGTAAAATATTAATGTATATATTTAGTAAGAATTATTTTATTATTAATAATATATTAATTACACGCGTAACAATAAACCATAATGATAATAGTATACAATATTATTACTTACCTTGATGGCCTCGTGCATATTAATACAATAATAAGTTAATACAATCTATATACAATAAATTACTTGCCCGCATACATAACAATAACCATAATAGTAAACCTCGTTAATACAGTTATATATATATACAACAAGAATTATTATTAGTAATTGATATATTATTACTTACCACCCCACAACAATAAGTTATTATCTTTAAGTTAATGAATAGATGAGTGGGCGAAATAAAATAAACCAACATTTCAAATCATACACTCAAAGATCCATATATTGTTTGTTCATGTGTCAACTGTTTTAATTATCAGATTTTATATTGGTTGTGTGACGTATCCTGCAGATCAATTAATGTAACATTAAATAATTTCCTTCGTAGTCCTTTTATAAATAGTAATAATTGACATTTTCTTAAGTCATAGTACTAGTAGCTATAGTATTAGTAATACATAATTATTGTAATTTATATCACCTTGTTAAGGAAATAAGGCTTATTTATAATTTTACAAATAGTTAAAATCCCTTACAATAATATTAATATTAATATAGAATTTGTTGCATGTGAATTAGTATTTTATAAAACGAATAAAATGCGAATAAAACGAATAATTCCAATAATTCCAATAATTCCAATAAACGATAATTCCAATAAACGAATAATTCGAATAGAACTAATAAAACGAACAGAACTAATAAAACGAATAATTCGAATAAAATGAATAAAAGGATAAAGCGAATAACCCTTAAATTCGAATGCAACGTAAAAAGCAAAATCGACGCACCGTTGTTTGCAATTTTTTAATCCACGAGCTGGGGTAGCAGGTCTATCTATACATTGTTTTCACGAAGCTCGCTGTTTCGTTTTCGTTTAAAAACTTGTTCTCCTTTGCGGAGAACTGATTGACATGTAACAACAATTTTTCGTACAACATTTTTTTGATTGCATTTTGAGTTTTCCTCTAACAGATTAATTGATAAGGACGTAAATTGAAAAGAAAAAATTACACTATTTAAAGAACAACTTCTTCATCACCAAACTCTAATGATCGATTTATCGTGATTCAACAATAAAGGAATTTTTAGCATTCTCTGAAGAATCAAAAGTGATAAAAATAGAAACAAAATTAAAACTTGGAAAAATATGTCGTTCGCCTCACGTTACTACAAGGTATGTTTGCCGCAGTACAGATTTATGTGATGATGAGCAGGACCCCCTCCTGGGATTCTTTTATATTTTAATTGAACATGCGCAAATGAACTATATATATATGTAATACAAAAAAAAAAGTAAAAATGGATCAAGTGACACGTTGCTGATTAATTCAAATTTTTCTTTTTATTTCTCTTAAATCCCTTTGATTCAAGCAGTTCGATCTCCTGTATTTAGCAAGAACATTTTCGTCCACCTTTAAACAATCAAAATTGAAGGACAGTATATTTACCAAATCATCGTATTGTTAACATTGTTTACATTCCATCCCAAAAAGAAATATATATGTGTGTGTGTGTATTATTTTATTATATTATATATGTATATTAATTCATATTATTATTATTCGTTCATTTTTTTTAAAATGAAGAAAGAGTTCCAATGGAACAAACAATTTTTTTAGGAGATTACGAAAGGCTCGATTGAAGTCTCGCCGCAGGAGTGGTTATATATATGATGGCTACAGTGGATTCTGGCTGTCATATATACATTTAGAGTCGTTAAAATCTTCAGACTTGCTAGCCATGGGGATAGCCGTGGTAATCAGACGGATAATTTTAATAATTCTGACACTTATTATCAATCCATCAGAATTATAATATATTATTATTAAAAATTTTTTTAAACACTGGAATTCATTCACATATTGACGAGAGCTCCTGTTATTGCCTCGAATTTTTTGGGCGAATCCGCACATCAATTACTTTCTTTACACATTAATAGAATGACCTTTTTATATTGGGTGTGTTGGATTCCTTTGCATGGTATTTCTTCCAGAAACACGGATGATCCAATGTTTTGTTTTTTTTTTAGAATAAAAAAAAATAATAATGATGAAGGAATCACGTCTAGTGGTAATACTCATACATTGAAGCGCATACTAAAGCAATTAGCAGTAGGATAATTTTAAACAATAACCCAGGAACTGGATCAAAAGCGATTCACTCTTGATAATATTTATACATTCATCTTTAACGGATAATGCAAATATACAATAAACACCACAATTCCTTCTAATATAAACATAGATACCACTGCAAATATATATTGCGAACTCTAACAACATCATTAATAAGATTGCTGTTATGTAAATAGCAACACGTTGGTAGACGGTGATAGCAATAATTCGAACGATGTTTTGGGGCCCAAGAGGTGTCTTTAGAACAGCTTGGAGAAGCCGAAGTAAAGTTCTTTGATTTTGTTTCTTCTGCTTTAATTTAACATTAACTAGAACTTCTGTTTCAAGCATATCATCATCATACTTTTCCTTTTTGCGAAGAACCGAATAGAGTATAACATTACTATCTGTTATTGTCATAGTGATAGTATGCATTAATAAATCTTGATAAAAATTGTATTAATTAAAGAACAGCCAAAGACTCTTCATCAAGCTTTAGTGATTGATTCACTGTTTAGTAAAACTTCACTATATTAAAAATCATCATAGCGAGCAGAATTTATATATATAATCAAATGGGAAAATCTTATATTATACAATTCACTATATAATAGGTTCACCGACCGTATAAAGATAAATGAGGTTTGTCAAACAGAATATTCATTAAAGACGTCTCATACAGCCAGTGTTTATTAGAAATATCGTCATTTTTACATTGCCATGTTTTTTGAAGGCGATTTTTCGCTAAATTACATATTAATATATAAACCTTCCCCGAGAATATCACTTCCTAATATGAAAATGGGATATATGATTTATAGATAAAAATTCGGACATCTCCTTTCGGTTTTTATAAATCTTATTTAAAAGACTTGGCCAATCATTAAATTGGCCTGATACATGAAATCGCGACCAAAATGCATCATAAGAGATACTCGCAATAAAGTAAAACCAATTTATTTTTTGATTGTAGGTCAGGATTGTCTTTCGTCGTCGATATAACATCAGAATTTTCGGGTAGCGTGTGTACCTGGTTTGAAGGGTAATGAATGATATGCATGTTTTTGTTAACGAGGATGGCAAGGAAATCAAATTGATAGAAAATGAGTAACAATGACCCTTGATTTGGATGTTGTTTTTTCAGATTTCAGTAGTGTTGAAATCCAATTTGCAAGATATGCTTTGTATTGCGTTTATTGATACTCGATATTTTATTTTGTGTTAAGATTACATGGTCAGATTATCTAGAGGGAATTCAAAAAACTCAAAGATTATCATAACGTTTCACAGAAATTATTATAAATAGTAGATAAGAGATTAAAAAAAAAAATCTTTCAAAAAATTTTTGAAATAAAATTATGTCGACACACCCTCAAATCAAAGGTAGAGAATATATCATTATTATGTTAAATCACATTTTACATATTATACATTATATTATAATATCATAACATCATATAATATTTGTTATTATTATATTATATTAATTATGTTATTATAATTTATAATCTTTTAGATGGATGGTTCACTGAAAAGGCAGCTTTGTGGCCTGGACAAGGTATTAATTTTCCTGATTTTTTAATTTGATGAAATGATAAATTTTTCTTGCATCCTTACAAAAAAATATTGTGTATATAATAGCAATGAGTTTACAAGTTAAAGAGATCTTGTGTCATGAGACATCTAAATATCAAGATGTTTTAATATTTAAATCTGAGACATATGGAAATGTACTGGTCTTGGATGGTGTAATACAGTGTACTGAACGTGATGAATTTGCGTATGTTCAATAATTATTTGGATTATATTTAATTATGTACGTTAAATTAACATATTTTGTTTTTATAGTTATCAAGAATTGATTACGCATATTCCAATGACTTGTCACCCTAATCCTAAAAAGGTAGTCTTTACCATTTTTATTATCTATTATCGATGAATTATTTACATATTATTAATCACATATTTAGGTTTTGGTGATTGGTGGAGGTGACGGAGGCGTTATTCGTGAAATTGTAAAACATGATTCAGTTGAAGAAGTTACATTATGTGAAATTGATGAGGTACATATTCATACATTTATAATGTATATTGGTAAATAATCAGATGCTTATATATAATGATTTATCTAGGCAGTAATTAGATTATCCAAGAAGTATCTTCCAGATATGGCAGTTGGATTTTCTCATCCAAAGGTTGTTATTCATATTGGCGATGGATTTCCTTTTCTAAAAGACAAACAAAATACTTTTGACGTCATCATTACTGATTCCTCTGACCCTGTTGGTTAGTGTGATAAAAATAAATATTGTAATTATAACACACATATATTAATAATATATTACATATATAAAATATAGGTCCAGCAGAATCATTATTTCAAGCAGAATATTTTGGGTTATTGAAAAATGCATTGCGTCCAGGTGGAGTTATTTCTACTCAAGGTAACTAACTAATTGAATAACCAACCAACCAACCAACCAAATAATTGACTAATTAACTAGCTATTCTTAAACAAAATTATATATCTATCATTAATTAATTCGCTCACTAACAATCAATCAATCAATCATTCTTAACAATGATGATGATGATAGGTGAATGTCAATGGCTTCATCTTCCATTAATCTCTGAAGTTCAGGGATATTGTAGATCAGTATTTAAAGTAGTTGATTATGCATTCACCACGATTCCCACATATCCTTCTGGTCAAATTGGTTTCATCTTATGTGGAAGAGATGATAACGTTGATTTTAGAAAACCAATTAGAACTTGGTCAGAAGAAGAAGAAGCCAAGTTATTTAAGTATTATAATTCAGAAATTCATAAAGCTGCTTTTGTCTTGCCTCAATTTACTAAAAATTTTTTGAAAAATGCTGATGTAAAACAAAGTTAATTCCATGTCATGTGACTTTAATTAACGTAAGAAATAAATTGGTGACTCCTTATTTTAAAAAGGATAGGATGAAATATCTATAGACTTTATTTTTTTAGTAAAACAAGTACCTTTGTTTTTTTTTCGATGGCTTTACACTTTAAAAAGTCTTTGATTGATTCTTTAAAGAAATTTATTTTCAACGATGAGAAGGTAGAATCAGCTACTGTTTTTTCTTTACTACCTTGTAATAATATAGACGACCAATCATTACTTAAAGGTTTAGGGCGAGGCTTTTGAGACTATTCAAAAGTTTTGTTAATTAATTCATTTCTGCAAAACATTTTTGTAGTCGGAAATTAAAGAGTAGGGTTTAATTATCCATTTGGTTATCAGAGTGGTAGAGAACTCTGAGGTTTTGTGACTCGGTTTTGGTTATTTGCTTTGGTAGAAAGAAAAGGTTTAATTTTTGGTTTTTGTTAAACGTAAACGTTTTTGTTTTCGTAAAAGAAATACAGTATAACCCTCGTTTCAATATATTTTCATAATGTGTAAAGTAATAGTAATATCAGTATAACAATGTATTATTATTATTAGAGTATAGGTTAATAAATCACATATAAACCATTAAACTTATTATGCTAAATATGTCCGGTTTAGATATAGATATCACTATTATTCTCGGTAACAAACAAAGACCGTTGCCCAAACCCTTTAATAATCGTCCTGGATATGATATGAAGTATTTTGTGTCACACATCAACAATTATCATCCTATTTATTATGTTGAGAAAATCTTTGATATCGAAAGATCATATGACAACTTGTCTATCGTAAAACGGGATGAAAAACTTATTCAATGGGCAGTACGAGTTAGAATCAATCTTCAAGATTTATCAAGTAATAAAAAATATAGTTATTATCACCGATTGTTTATTTGCATCATAATTACTATCTCATTCTTTCATGTGACTGATCATTATCACCGATTTTGTTTATTTGCATTATAATTACTATCTTATTATCTCATCCTTTCATATGACTGATGATCATTACATAACAGACTAAATAAGAGAAAGATCTTACAATCAATCTTAATTACAGGTTGTGGTCAATAGTTCTTGAAAATTCATTCTTACAATTTAACTGGACAAAAGAAGCAAAAATTCATACGTATACGAGAAGAAAATTTCAACCAAATCATATCGAAGGAATATTAATTGCATATAGAAACGGTGATATCTCAACTCAACGTTGAACCCGGTTGTTTCATTATTCAACAGAAAATACCTGATAGTAATCAAGTTTTTCGAGTAGTTATAGGCGAAGAAGATAATTACTGGACAATAATCACTTTTTATATTTCATCCGCCCGTCGATACTGGGATAAAAATGTGTATTAATCCAATTAAGTAAGCTAGCAACTATTTTGAACTTTTTTTATTTGTACACATATATATATATATATTAACCAAATTTACTTGTAGAAAAATTTTCAACAAAATTACACCGAACAAGAAAGTATGAAATTAAATTAAGTTTAGAGGCTTCTATTTATTCTCTTATTTACTTATTTACATCTGATTATGAATATTTATCAGGATAAAAAAGAATTTTCGACCAAACATAATGAGCATGATCCTGATTGTAAAGACAGGTTTGCAATATCTGTTATTCAAATTTTATATTAAATCTGAAGCTTGCTATTTTTATTTAACATAGTATACATTTAAGGTTTATTGTGGATTCCGTATACTATGACGATTCAGATGCATTTTTGGTATACTTTACTGAAGAATCCGATGACATTTGTGATGAAGCAACTGGTTACCTCCTTGTCTGTTTTAATAATCTTGGCAAAATAGCATCAATTCGTATAGCATCACCATCAAAGCATATCCGAGGGATATCAAGCGAGGAACCATCCTTTACACTCAATCCTACTTATGACGAGGAACGTGATGTATTTAAGATTAATTTTACAGATTCTGCTCCCATGACCACGTTCAAAAAAACTGAAGTTGAAGATGTCGAGCTGGAAATAGATAATGAAGGAAATCTCGTTACATTGTTGTTTCATAATGCCAGTAACAAAATGTCAAACATATCAAAAACAAGTGCATAAAGAGAAAAGACAGAGATATCATTATATAATCATTTAAAAAAAATTTTAAATAATTTGCTTTTATATAATCATTTAAAAAAAAATTTAAATAATTTGCTTTTATATAATCATTTAAAAAAAATTTAAATAATTTGCTTTTATATAATCATTTAAAAAAAAATTTAAATAATTAGAAGTTGCATTGTTTTATTTTTTTATTATATATCGAAAATACATATTACCCGATTAGTATAATAATTTGCTTTTATACTAATCGGGTAATATGTATTTTCGATATATAATAAAAAAATAAAACAATGCAACTTCTAATTATAAATAAGGCTCTTTTTGGTGATCCACAATGTATCTGAATTTGAAATTCAGTGAGACCCAATTCTCGAAGATGCTCTGGAATAACTACATATGGGTCTTCGTAATACCAAATATACCTTAGTACAAACCAATTCTCTTCACACAATTCTTTTTTTAATTGATCCCGATACAACTGTTTGTTAAATCCATTCTGATCTCGATGAAAGAATTCTACATAACGCTCATGTTGTTCTCCTTGGACTTCAATTGCAAGACCATATTCTGGATAATAAATGTCAAGTTCTAACCCATATGGATATTCCCAAATTTTTGATGGAGGTCCTAAATACTCGGTAATTATTTTTCGACACAGGCCTTCATATTTATTTCGACAAAATGGACACCACCTATTATGTTTTATATGATTTAAATTTGCGTTCCATTCATGCCCTTTAGCACAACGCCATTGTAACAGAGCCTGGCAATTAACATACTTTTCTGAAAGGCAGTTACCATTTTTACTATAAGCAATTTGTTTAGCTTCTTCAATAGTAGACCGAATATTACCTGCACAATGTGGACACCAGGTATTAGTATTTTTTACATGATTTAAATTTGCATACCACGTGTGTCCCTTAATACAACGCCATAATAAAGGTAAACGAATATTAACAAATGTTTTTGATAGACACTCACCATTTCTATTATGCGCTACTTGTTTTGCGTCTTCAAGAGTACGACGGCCTACACGTGAACACCATGGACACCAATTTCCCATTTTTTACATTACTAAGTTGAGCTTTCCATTTATGGTTTTTAGCACAACTCCATTCTAGGGGAGCATGGGAATTGATATATTTATCCGAGAGACATTGGCCCTTTAGTTCTATTGCAATTTCTAAGTGTAAGTAAGAAGTTTATTCCGCACGCAATATGGACACCATGAATTAGAATTTTTTATATGATTAAAATTTGCATGCCTTTATTACAACACCATTGCAATGGTAACATGCAGTTGATATATTGATCTGATAGGCACAACCCATTTCGTTTCTTTGCAATTTCGTGTGCATCTTTTATAGTGTATTTGGTTTTGCGAGTCATTATGAATAAAAGTACTTTTGTTTTCTAATATTAGTAAATCTTTAAATTACACAAACTGCTTGAAGAAATTATAAGAAAAGACCCAATCATTAGCATCTCAAATCTGGAATGCTGTAAGAAACGATAACACCCCCAATGATAAGAAATTTTTAGGTCTAACTCCCCGTAAAGTGAAAAATCCTCAAACTCGGGATCAATTCAATCTCTGGATTGCTGAGAAAATTGCAATGTATAGACATTACCCTAGTATGTACAACATCTTTCGTGGTAGAGAATATAAAGAATATAAAGAATATTATATTCCGTATGATTGGATAGGTGATAAGAAATACCAATTACACGATAGATTGCATAAGCATGTTGTAGATTTGCTAAGAGAACGAGGTTACAGAATAGTTAATTCCAGACCTTGGTATGAAATGATAAAATGGGCAGATAAACCAGATAAATATCTTAACAACAAAAATTTCGTCAGAATCGAATAATACGTCACAACTATTTTACATTGATAGTTGACGATCAATATGCGGAGCATAGAGTCTCTGACTCATATTTTAATGGATTTTTTTTGTACCAGATTTCCCATGTAAACTGAAAATAGTTATTATTTGCAACATCTAGATTTAATGTAAGTTCATAGAACATCTACATCGTGTAAATATGGTCAGTTGATGTCTTGTGCGAGTATATGCAGGGTTCCCCTAAAATTGGATTAACCGCACATGGTTTAGATTAAAAGGTTATATGGGGCATGCTGCAACAAAACCAGACAAAGTGAACATTAGTGTTACTAAAAATTTCAGGGATCAATAATGTTTGTTTAACATCACAATTGTATTACCATGTAATGTGATCAATGATATTTGTCTAGACAAAATAGTTAATATGAAACTCATTTACATCAGATCTACTATGGAACCCAAGAATTATAGTGCTATTAGAAGTATTCTGAAGAAAGAACAAGGTGAAAAAATTGCTCCTTACATTTTCAAAATAAATGATACTCAAACACTGGAAGCTTATCTA
>CAJVPN010000867.1:0-20410 GCA_910592215.1 Entrophospora candida
TAAAATAAGTATATTCATACATATTTTGCAAATAATTAGTGAATCATCTTTTTTGATTTAAGTATGTTTTGTAAAAAATAAGTAAGTAATAAGTATCTAAACTTTTTGTAGGGATGTAAGTCGTGTTGTGAAAGCAACCTAACTACATAATTTGAAAAAGTAAATTTTTATCAAATCTAACACCTATGATCAGGGTTGTTGTTGGACATGGGTATCTATAGATTAAATACACCAACCACTCTATACACCGACAATAATCCCACACATATTAACATTAACATTAAGTGTAGGATCATTAGCAACATCAATCTTTGCTCAATCAAATTTAACTACCATCATCAAGAACGCTGAGTTGCAATACACCTTGAGCATCTTGAACAATGTCCAGAATGCCAACCTTGCACATGATAAATATCACAAACTGGAACCTTACAACTTGTGTTCCTACATGGAAACAGATCAGATTACAGCATGACCCCTATGTGGCCTTTTTCAAAAAAAGATTCATTTCTGCATGGTCTTAGTATTGTTAGTTGGATGATGTATATACAACATGGTATTCCTATTCCTATATAATATTAACATTTGTAAATTAAAAAATATGTTTATTTACAATGTAGCTTTTGATCAGGTTTTAAATAAATATGTATATTTTTATTTTATAAAAAATACTTGTACAAGCATTTCCCTTTCATATTATATGGAGTAATTTATTCCTTTGAAGTTGTTGATGGATGATATTGTACATAGTTTTATTTTAAAAAAATAACCTGCAATTAAGCAAGTCTTTCTTGAATTTTGTGAAGTTATATAAAATATTTATAACTAAATTAAATAAATTTATATACTATGGCTAAATAATTTGTTTGCTATCATATGTTATTTGCTTGAGTTGTAACATTGATTAATCCTAAAAGAAATTTTACAAGTAAATGAGGGTCTTAATAATAAAATAAATAAAAATTATTGCTCAAGCATTAGCATTGGTGAACAAAGCTATGAAGAATTTTTTGCTCTGCCTCATTTGGTTCTTGGGCCTGCACATTTTGAAAATAGACCACTTTTTTCGAAGGTTTCACAATAAAACAAAACCCCCTATCCATAGCTCTAATCTACACGCTATCCATTATCTTTTCATACCTATGTCTTTGAAAATGGAGGAGGAATAGTGATTTGGTTTTACAATGGTTATAGTACGGCTTGATTTCTCTTTGTGTTGTATACACAATAACAGTGTGTCTCGATTTAGCCGATTTAGCGGATTTAGGGGTTTAACGGATAAATTTTCAAAACCAAATCTTTCTATAATTATTTATCTTGATTTAACGGATTTAACGGATTTTTCATATATATTCGATTTAGCGGATTTTTTTTTAAAATCTATATTAATATGTTCGACCATAATATCTCGATACAACGATAATGTCGATCATTAACTAATACAGGCACCAAACATAATTAATGATGAAATTCGAATTTATTTTAAGAAAAAATCTTTTGATTTTATGAATAAATTTATTACTTATTATTGTTACATTTTATTATCATTATTTTTTATTTGTCGTATGTATTTAATCATATGATTTTATTGTAATAAATAAAATATTAGTATTATTGTATAATATATCACGTGATCGTTTCATCATATCATTCATTAAAAAGAATACAGATTACTAACATTGTATTGATGTTTGTTTCTTCTATGGTTGAACGATGGGTGATTGTTACACAACCATAAAAATATTTATTCTAGGTGGGGCTTTTCAATAGAAAAGGAACATGGTGAAAATGGTGTTTTGAGAAAAAAGATCCGAATTTTAATGGGCTTACTATTGTTTTGAAACTTTAAAGAAAAAATATCTCAATATTTTACTATGCAAAATGGGGATGGTTTCTAATTCAAAAATGCTCTACGTGAGGAGTTACATATAGCAATGGTATTGACTCAAAATTTCTTTTTTCACAACATGATTTGTTTTATTATGTACTATTAATAATAATTCTTATTGTATACAACATTGTATTTGATGCTTTAATAAACAAACTGAGACAGATTATTTATTTCAAACGTTATGTAACTTATAGACATTAAAAATATTGATTGTTATTTATACATACTTGTTTATTAATTCAACATGGTCTGCTATTATTAATATAAATTTGTATTATTGTTCAATAGAAATAAAATTTCTGTTGAGGATTCTTCAAGGATCCTGTAAAATATTTTGTGCTAGAAGTTATCCAAACCAAAAAATGAGCTGAAAATATCCATGAAGATGTATGGAATATGGAGAGATTGAAGAAAAAAAAGATTTCTAATTGGATAACTCGAACCTATGTAGGCTGGAAAAACAAATGGCAGAAGAAATATTATCTAATTTGTAAATTTAATTTTTTGTATGTCCCAGCTTGTTTATTAATATAAGTATATAGAAATTATTATTATTGTTATTATTATTACCTATTGATACTAATTTTTTTCTAAAGACAAATATTAATACAATATTATATATACATCATAAGAATTATTACCATTAATAATATATATCAACTAGAATATTTTTGGTGGTCGCGTAACAATAATCTATCATTTAACCACAGATCAGATCTAAGCATTAATATTAATTAAAATATTACCCAACTAGAATATTTTTGATGGTCACGTAACAAACATCCATCATTCAAATAACATTAATACAATGTTATATATACAATTTTTACCTATTACTATTAGTACTATTAACTAGGGTATTGATGTTAGTTTTTTTTTTTATGGTAACAATAATAATAGCTAGTAAGGACACCGGCTGCAAATTTTGATGATGGTTGCTACCACCATTTTGTTTCCTTTTTTGGGTTGCAACATGGAACACTAATAGCTATCCATTTAACCATAGATCTGTTTTTTGAATATGCACGAAGAGCATGTGGAATATGGAGTGCCTGGAGAAGCAATTCCAAAGATTTCAACATCACTAATTGAATAATTAGGACCTATACAAGTTGGAAAAATCAAATGGCGGGAGAAACATTAGGTGTTTCTAGTTCATAAATTTAATTTTTGTCCAATTAAACATATAAAATATATTGAATTTATTTTAAATAATTTAATTTTACCAACAAATCTGTCCCTCCTACAAAGTAAAGTTTTCTTCAAGGCAAACATTTAAAATTTTTTTTGATATATGAATAGGATATTGTACGTGTTATTATGTGATTAAACCCTGGGTTAATATATTTTTGGGGGACTTTTCTTTATACAGTATTTTATGACATCATGTGCTGCGCCACTTGCCGAAAATTTTTATGCTGATCTTGCTTTATAAAGAATCCAATATATAAAAATAAGTCCAAATTTGTAAAAGATCTGCGACTTTGTCACGTGAATAATTGGTAAATAATCTGTAAATTGTAGTTTAGATATATAGTTGCCGAAATTTCAAATAAAATAACAAAGTTACCCAACTTTAAACCATTATAACTTTTTTTTTAATTAAATAACTCTAAAAAAACTTTCTATTACATTATTTTTCATGTCTAGAATATTGCAAAAATAGAGAGTTTTTGGTAAAATAGCCCATATTTAATAAAGTATCAGCACTTAAAGATTGGAAACATTTGATGATGTCTTTAGATGATTACCACTATATACATTTTAACAATATATATAAATTGATTTATGAACTGCTAAATCAGATATCTTTTCTGTGAATTAGAATATTTATAATTTTGCGGATATTTTTTGTGATAATAAATATTAATGTTAATGCGGAAGTCTGCTTTTGTGTGTCCATTTAAAAAAACTCGATAATCATATTGACTTGCTAATTTTTCCTTACTAGCATCATTTACAGCATGATTGGATAATAACTAGAAACATGTAAAAAAAAACGGTCCAAATCGCATGTTTATGCCCAGGAAAGATGTCTACAATGAATCTGGCAATATGATAAATAGTACAAAAGCTATTTGCATATATAAAAGGCAGATAACAATTTTCGAAAAAATGCAGAATTGACCTTGGGATGAAATGATATTTGTTTCAGTTGTAGGAGAACTTGCAAATGTTAAAGAAAGTTTAATAATAGTATGTGAAATCGTCGAATGCCAACAAAACTATGAGCACAAATAATAATGGTGATGACAATGTTTGTAGTTCCAACTATTATTTATAGTATATTAAAAAAATAAAGATGGTAGAAAGATTAAAACATTTTATAATTTTTTTTAGTACAAGAAATTGTGTTAGATTGGCATTATTGATGTTCTTTTACCTTGTTCACTCAATGATTAACATTTTCCCAGCCAAGAGAGTTAAAGTTCGCGAAAATAACAAAAGAAAAACGAAAATATAAATAGAAATAATGAGACAGAATTGGATTTACTTAAAAAGTTTAATTGAAAGTAAGTTTTTGTTGTGCGTTTAATACCAACCCGTGATACTTTTGTAATTACAAAGTGGTGGTGTACCAGTTTTCTGAATGGTGCTTTTTCGATTTTACAATATATATATTAAATGCGTGTAACGCCGATCTATCCATAAAAAGGTTCTTGACTATGCTGAAAAAAAAAATAATATGCGGGACTTTTGGGAATGGGTTGAATGAAGTTACTTGCAATGGTTTTGTGTTACGTGGATTTTTAAAAAAAAATTAAATGGATGCCGAAAAATCAATAAATTTATTAAACGAATTAATTAATAGAAGTGATTTGGATGCTGGAGTTGCTAAATCATCAAATGGATTGCTTGAAACATTAAAAATCATACAAAATTGTACCAGTTGTAAAAAGGATGATATAAAAGAAAACGATTGTTTTTATGAATTTATAAATGAAATCTTGGTTGAGTTAGAAAAAGAAAAAGAAGAACAAAAAAAGAATTATATAATCAGGAGGTTAGACCATGAATTAATCAGAATAGATGATGTATTGAATGGAAAAGTATTATGTGAAGATTGCAAAGAAGAAAAAATAGAAAAATTAGCAAATAAATTATTTAACATGTCAAATGAATTAATTAATAGAAGGGATTTGACAGTTAGCATTACTGAATCATCAAATCGATTGATTGAAACGTTAAAAATGATACAAAATTGTACCAGTTGTAAAAAAGATAATATAAAAGAAGGAGGGTATTTTGATGTATTTTATAGATCAATAAATGAAATAGGAAATTACTTGATCATATTAGAAAAAGGAAACCATTTAATAATCCATCAATTAAGTGATAAATTAATTGAAATATATGATATATTGAATGAAAATGTATTATGCAAAGGTTGCAAAGGAGAAAAAATAGAAAAATTAACAAATAAGTTATTTAGCTCATTAAACAAATTAATTAATAGAAGCAATTTGGATGCCGGAGTTACTAATTTATCAGATGGATTGCTTGAAACATTAAATATAATACAAGGTTGTACCATTTGTAAAAAAGATGATATAAAAGAAGATTATTGTTTTTATGAATTTAATAAATTAATAAACGAAATAGGAAATTACTTGGTTGAGTTAGAAAAAGGAAACCATTTAATAATCCATCAATTAAGTGATAAGTTAATCAAAATTGATGATATATTGAATGGAAATGTATTATGTGAAGGTTGCAAAGGAGAAAAAATAGAAAAATTAACAAATAAGTTATTTAGCTTGTTAAACAGATTAATTAACAGAAGTGATTTGGATGCTGGAGTTACTAATTTATCAGATGGATTGCTTGAAACATTGAATACAATACAGAGTTGTACCAGTTGTAAAAAAGATAATATAAAAGAAAAAAATTGTTTTTATAAATTTAATAAGTCAATAAATGAAATAGGAAATTACTTGGCCACGTTAGAAAAAGGAAACCATTTAATAATCAATCAATTAGATGATGAATTAATTGAAATAGATGATATATTGAATGAAAATGTATTATGCAAAGGTTGCAAAGGAGAAAAAATAGAAAAATTAACAAATAAGTTATTTAGCTCATTAAACAAATTAATTAATAGAAGTGATTTGGACGCTGGAGTTACTAATTTATCAGATGGATTGATTGAAACATTAAAAATGATACAATATTGTGGTACTTGTAAAAGAGATAATATAAAAAAAGATTATCGTTTTTATGAATTTAATAAGTCAATAAACGAAATAGAAAATTATTTGGTTGCATTAGAGAAGGGAAGCCAGTCAATAATAATCCATCAATTAGATGATAGATTAGTCAAAATTGATGATATATTGAATGGATATATATTATGCGAAGGTTGCAAAGGGGAAAAAATAGAAAATTTAATAAATAAGCTATTTAGCTCATTAAATAAATCAATAAATAGAAGTGATTTGAATGCTAGAGTTACTGAATTGTTTGAAACATTAAAAATCATAAAGAATTGCACCAGTTGTAAAAAAGGTAATATAAAAGAAAAAAATTGTTTTGATGTATTCTGTAGATCAATGAATAAAATAGAAAATTACTTGGTCACATTAGAAAAAGAGAATCATTTAATAATTAATCAATTAGACGATGCATTAATTAAAATAGATGATGTATTGAATGGAAAAGTATTATGTGAAGGCTGCAAAGGAGAAAAATTAACAAATAAGTTATTTAACTCATTAAATAAATTAATTAATAGAAGTGATTTGATGGTCAGCATTACTGAATCATCAAATAGATTTATTGAGACATTAAAAATAATGCAAAGTTGTATCAGTTGTAAAAAAAATAGCATAAAAGAAAAGTATTTTTATGAATTTCATAAATCAATAAATGAAATAGAAAATTACTTGGTTGAGTTAGAAAAAGGAAACCATTTAATAATCAATCAATTAGATGAAGAATTAATTGAAATGGATGATGTATTGAATGTATATATATTATGCAAAGGTTGCCAACAAGAAAAAATGGAAAAATTAACAAATAAACTATTTAACTCATTAAATGAATTAATCAACAGAAATGTTTTGAATGCTAGAGTTACTGAATTGCTTGAAACATTAAAAATCATAGAGAGTTGTACCAGTTGTAAAAAAGATGATATAGAAGAAAAACATTTTGGTAAATTCTATAGATCAATAAATGAAATAGAAAATTACTTGGTTGCATTAGAAAAAGAAAAAAGAGAACAAAAAGAGAATGATACAATAATCTTTTGGTTAGATGATGCATTAATTAAAATCTATCATGTATTGAATGGATATATATTATGCAAAGGTTGCAAAGGAGGAAAAATAGAAAAATTAACAAATAAGTTGTTCAACTCATTAAACAAATTAATTAATAGAAGTGATTTGAATGCTAGAGTTACTAAGTCATCAAATGAATTGCTTGAAACATTACAAATGATAGGGAATTGTATCAGTTGTAAGAAAGATAATATAAAAGAAAATTGTTTTTGTGAATTTAATAAATCAATCAATGAAACAGAAAATTACTTGGTTGAGTTAGAAAAAGAAAAAGAAGAACAAAAAAAGGTATATATAATCCATTGGTTAGATTATAAATTAATCAAAATAAATGATGTATTGAATGGAATAGTACTATGTGAAGATTGCAATGGAGAAAAATTAACAAATAAGTTATTTAACTCATTAAATGAATTAATTAATAAAAGTGATTTGATGATTAGCATTACCAAATCGCCAAATGAATTGCTTGAAACATTAAAAATGATAGAGAATTGTACAAGTTGTAAAACTAATATGAAAGAAGTAAAGTATTTTGATGAATTCTATATATCAATAAACAAAATAGAAAATTACTTGGTTGAGTTAGAAAAAGAAAAAGAAGAACAAAAAAAGAATGATATAATCTTTTGGTTAGATGATGCATTAATTAAAATAGATGATGTATTGAATGGAAAGGTATTATGTGAAGGTTGCAAAGGAGAAAAATTAACAAATAAGTTATTTAACTCATTAAATGAATTAATTAATAGAAGTGACTTGATGGTTAGCATTACTGAATCATCAAATCGATTGATTGAAACATTAAAAATAATGCAAAATTGTACCAGTTGTAAAAAAGATAATATAAAAGAAAATTATTTTGATAAATTTCATAAATCAATAAACAAAATAGACAATTACTTGGCTGCATTAGAAAAAGGAAACCATTCAATAATCCATCAATTAGATGATGAATTAATCGAAATAGATGATGTATTGAATGGATATATATTATGCAAAGGTTGCCAACAAGAGAAAATGGAAAAATTAACAAATAAGCTATTTAACTCATTAAATGAATTAATTAATAGAAGCAATTTGAATGCTAGAGTTAATAAATCATCAAATGAATTGCTTGAAACATTAAAAATCATAGAGAATTGTATCAGTTGTAAAAAATATTATATAAAAGAAGTAAAGCATTTTGATGTATTCTATAGATCAATAAATGAAATAGAAAATTATTTGGTTGAATTAGAAAAAGAAAAAGAAGAACAAGGAAAGAGATATATAATCAATCGGTTAGATGATAAATTAATTTACATAGATGATGTGTTGAGTAGAAAAGTATTATGCAAAGGTTGCAAAGAAAAAAAAATTGAAAATCTAAGTAATAAATGTGGAAATGAAGAAATTGCTAGATTTCTTTATGAATGTAAACAAAATTCAGGTAATATTCGATGGAATCCATTTAATGAATTTGGAAATATCAAATATTTAGCCAAAGGTGGTTTTGGTGAAGTTCATGAAGCAATTTGGATTGGCCATTATGATGATTCAACCTATGGTGAATATAATGAATATAAAGTTGTATTAAAAAGATTATATAATTCAACTAATAAAATTTTGGATATTTTAAAAGAGGTAAGTAAATAAATGTTTAATATTAATATATTAACTACCCCCCTTTAAACATGAATTTAAGTGGTAATATTTAACTTTTTTAGTTAAAAGCAAACAATGAATTTAGAAATAATGCTGTTCCATGTTATGGAATTACTAAAGATCCAAATAAGAATGATTATTTGTTGGTATTTCATTATGCTCCATATGGAGATTTACATAATTATTTATCAAACAATTTTAAAGAAATCACTTGGAAAGATAAAATTGGGTCACTTTGGTGGATTGCAGTTGGGTAAAGTTTTTATATTTTTATTATATCAATCCCTATTGATTATGATTTCATTGAATAAGATGTAATTTGATGCTTGATCAATTATCTTATTCAATGATCAACCACCAATTAATAACCAAACATTTTTTATTTAATATTAATTAAATTGTATTTTATTTATTTATTTATTATTATAAATTAGATTAAAAGAAATTCACGGGAATAATTATATTCATCATGATTTGCACAGTGGTAATATTTTTTCATATAATACTGGCAGTAGTATAATAGGAGATTTGGGATTATGTCAACAATTAAATGAAAAAGATGATCCAGATGAAATCTTTGGAGTGATGCCATATCTGGCCCCTGAAGTATTGTCAAAAAAACCATATACAAAAGAATCAGATATTTATAGTTTTGGTATGATTATGTGGGAACATACTACAGGAAAGAAGCCATTTTACAATAGGCACCATAATTATGGTCTAATTCTGGACATACTAGAGGGGAAAAGACCAGAAATTACTGAAGACACGCCTGAATTCTATGCTTATTTAATGAAGAAGTGCTGGGATCCCAACCCGAAGAATAGGCCTACTGCTGAAGAAGCTGATTTATGTTTTCGTGAATATCTTGAACCTTATCTTTCTGAAGAACCCGAAAAAAAGAAAATCATTGAATTAGCAGAATCAAAACGCCAAGAAATCATTAAATCAGAAAAATATTTAATTGATGAAAAGAAACACAAGAATCACCCAGGATCATTTTATACAAGTCGAGCTCTTGGAAAATCAATTGAACAAGATGATATTTCAATTAATAATTTATCAGTCTTACTTAAATTAAATATTTAAATATGATTTCAATTTATTTTTCAGTTTTAAAGAGAAATTTTTTAAATTATTTAGTATTTTATTTTCAAGCATAGATTATTGTATTTTATCTAATAAGCGACAAATTACATCAAGGAAAAAATATTTAAATAAAGGCATAATTTATATTAATAAGAAAACAAGAATAAATAAAAATAACTTTATAGTATTATGCAGGTCGTTATACATCTCAGTCTGTGTGTTTCAATCCAGGCATTAAAGACAACTCAAGCGCGGTTTTATTTTAATGTGCATTTACTATTACGCATGGTTGGCCTTAAAGTCAAAAATATCAAATTAACGCAACTCGCGCGTGTGTAAAATTTGCTTCACATATCAATATCGGCCCGCCCATGTGCATTTCAAACTCAGACGCTAAAGACAATTCGATTGCGTTTAGATTTTTCGTAAGAAATGCTGATATCTAGAATCTGGAGGCACTCAAAAGAAACAATTAGCCATGTAAGACCAGCAACACCTGAGACTGAATCAGAAAATAAAGAGGTTGCTTTACAAACAATTACTAATCCACCTCAAAATCTTTATAGATCAGTCGATAAATATTTTCACACCATATAAAGAAGTTTTCTAAATGTTTCAATATATCGAGCATGTAAATTAACTTTTGGAAATAATCTTTACCTATTATTACGATTTTATGAAAATGTACACATTCCACACCCTGTACCTTGATTTAACTTGGAAAAAAGAGCAAATTGTCCAAATCGCACAAGAAGTAGGGATTCATGCAGATATTTTCAAGAAACCTTATTAACGCAGGAATCCCTTTTATCTCCAACTTTCCACGAGTGAATCTTTTACAGTCACCGAGACTATTGATCAATTGATGATAATTGAATGACTTGATAACTGTGTTTGTCTCTGCCTGAGTGGATTTATTTTTTTCAACAAAAAAGACACGGAAGGAGTCAGAATAATTGTTTGATCGTTCACCGTCACAAATTAATAGTTGGTTGATGGATTTTTATTGGATTACGTTATCCCTGTAACCTACGTCACAGTCAGATGTTGTAATCAATCAGTTGTTATTGTTATTACATTTACAGAATTTTTCTTTGTGATATTAATATCTGAATGATTCGAATTAATTCCGGGTATTCGAATTACACTGAATGATTACTTGGATCACTCGAGTGAAGCGGGTGAAACAATGAAACCAATGAAACGAATAAAACGAAAGTAATGCGTACGTCTAATATTAAAGTTTCACAAGAAAATAACAGTAATTGCTTTTTTTCCTACTGCAGTGACAATAATAACCAATTACTTCAATTACTAATGTTATGTTATATTTTTTTTCTAATATCGATAAAGTATATAATAGGTGATAAATATGCAATAGTATCGTATAAGATCTTATAATTTTTCAAAAAGTCGAGATTGATAGACAATTCTTCTATTGACAATTAAACAAAGATTCCAAATAAAGCAAACAAAATGAGTGTAATTAATGAAACGAATCATTCGAATAAGAAATTGTGTTATCTTATATTAATAATATTCACCAGTGAGTGGATGCTGGGATTTTGATACATATTCGTATTACCTGTCAGTTAGGTCGGGTTAACAATCAAAGAAACTCAGATGAAAGACAGGTAATCACTATTACTATACCTGAACCGGAACTCTAATGCTAGTAATCAAATAACTGTCTGAAGTTGTCAATAAAAATTTATTTTTTAATCGATTTTTGAAAAGTTTTTTTTTCATCTTTAATATTTGTCATTAAAACCATAATTCTAAAACCAATTATTCATTATCCACATATTAATACACAAATTCCACCACCACAACAATCATAACAAATACTTCTTTGTTTGTTCTTTCTGAAAACTGCTTCCGATGCTGTGATCCAGTTTTGTAGTATGATAACAAGACGTATAAGTATTTAGATTAAAAAAAAAACAATATTTTATGGTGTAAGTTTATTATTAAATATTAAATAAAATTATGCAAAATGAATATAACATGACGACATACTAATTTACTACTTGAGAGTAGATTCTTTTATTAATTTGAAATTGTACTTCGGCTTTCCTCTAAAAATCCTTCTCTTTATATGTAATTTAATTATGCGACACAGCTTCAGAAGCAGCAATGAGTTGATATGTTTCAGCAAACATGCTGCTATGCAATTATAATTAAAGAAATGTTATATTTCCAGATCTCATGACCACTATACAGGACAGCAAATCATTTTGCTACGAAACAGATTTAGTTTGATCATTTTATTAAATTACAATTTGCCAATATTAACCGGTTAAAATATTTTTAGGTGCGGCCAATCTCTACCCCATATTAGATTTTATGCACGATCCCTAGTTAAAACAATTCAACTGAAGGGGAAAAAACGTTAATAATAATAACTAAAATTTTGATATTAATACAAGTCCATTAAGCAACAAAATAATTAATAATCATATAGGTAGAGGACAGTCACGGGAATATTTAAGTTTAGTCTACTATTATAAATATCCATGGTATAAACTCCATGGCGTTGTATTAATGCAATAATATACATAATAATAATAATGTACAGTAAATTGTTGATTAACATAAATAAAACTAATCAGAACAACTTTTGTCCTGATTTTTAAATTAAATTAATAAATAAATTATTTTGTCAAGTGAAATTCTATGTTAAATTGTCTTTAGCTCAATTAGCCCTAATTCATATTGTACTTGGTTGCCTGTTAGTATTGGTGGGTAGAGAGAATTTGGTTTAAAAAAAGGTTCTATGGGTTTTAAAATATTATCACTGGCAATATGTAAGAAGAGAGTTGAAGAAATTCTCCATAGTGGTCTATCCGGTCTATTTTTCTTTGCATTTTCAATGGCCTAATGTAATTAATTAATTAATTAATTAGATTAGGATAATATAAATATTCTTCATGCTTGTTTTTATTTGTTACCTTGATTGTGGCTTCTGACACGACTACATCATGATAACCAGCCTTAACATTGCCACCAGTCAACCATTCAAATTGTTTGCCGGCTTGAACTAAAAAATGTCCATCTGGAACGTGAACTTCTATTTTTTCTGATCCATCACGTGACCATATATTCAACCCAGGAAATCGTGATTTACCATGAATGGTTCTTTATAGAGATGGGGAAATGAAAACAGCGGTTATGATGGTTATAATGATAACAGATGTGATAATAGTAATGGAAAATAAAGATTGTTATGATGATATTAATTCATTTTAACATACATGAAATCCAAATCATAATGAAATCCTAAGTTTAATAATAGTTTAATAATATATAAATATTAATAATAATAGATATTAATTAAAATAAATATATCATCGGAACCTTTTTTCAATTTTTTTTTTTCAAATAAAAAAATCAAAAAAAAAAATCAAATCCAAATTTACCAGCTAATATGGTTCCAAGTTTTCCGTATTTATTCAAATCACTTCCAGTAGGTGATAGAAGATGTGGACCTTTTTTTGTAAGATCTGGCAAATGATTCGCAGGCATTCCAAATCCAACAGATGTCATTTCTACAACCTTTATAACCGCTTGATATAATTGGTCACCTCGTTGATCCAAGATTCTTGACCATTTATCCTTAAAAGCTATCATTGATTAATTTTATTATTAATAATATATTATTGTTATGAAAATTTAATCTTGATAATTTCTTCAAATATTAACCCTCGGGTACAACAACAGCATATTCAGCATTAAGTTGCGGAAACTCGGTTTTCTCGGGAAATTCTCCAATGTTCCAAAAAAATCTCCATTTTGGATCAGGTCCTTTCGGAATCGAAGGTCGACTTTTTTTTGGCATCTTTTCAAAAAATAAATAATTTATTATTATTATAATTATAATATGATTATGATTTTTAAGGTGATTGTAATTTCATTAGCAACATTTATACATACCTTTTCAATCATCTTGTGACAATTAATATCACTTTTACATTTTGGTTCTTCTTTTAATTCAGGTGTTACACCAACTTGATATTCAAGTTCTGGACGTGCGTCTTTAAGTTTTATCTTTTTTGGGGGAGGAATAAAGTTTCAATTAATATTACTAGTGATAATAAACACTAGTATCATAATAATGATTAATAATTGCAATACTTCAAAAGGTTGAGCATAATAATCTTCAAGTAAATCCTAAATTTATATTCAAATAAATTAACATTTGTTGAATGGGGAGTGAGTGAACAGTATATTCAACTGTTATATATCTAAATGCTTACTAAAAACTCGGAATTGTTATCTTCCTTTGCGCGAGGATCTTTAACCAATAAGGCACCATATTTACTTAATGCATCTGCTGTCTATACGATAGTAATAGCAAAGTTTATTTTTGGTTCGCGGTTTTTTTCTTATATATAAAACAAAATATGATTTATTAACTTTGCGACATTCATTAATCGCCAGTTCAGAATCCTTATCGTTCAAGTATACGCCGAGGTCAATAATCGGAAGACTAAAGGTTGTTGACGACGATTTTCCAAGGAATCCAGTGATGATATCAATAAAACTTTGGAGTTTTTTTGTTGACATTTATTATTATAATTTGATAAATTTATAGTTTGTTGTTTACTTTATTATTATTATTATTATTATTAAATAATAATCAAAATTAAAAAAGAAAGGGTTGAAAAAAAGGAAGTTTTAATTTAATCGATATCAATTTAATTGTCTCCAAATTTGGAAAAAAAAAGGTTATATGGGAAATAAATGGGCTGTCTCAATCAGTTGTGCATGGTGCATAATATAATAGATAATTTATTGTTTTTTATTTTCTAAATTTGGGATAAATGACGTTAGCAAGTTAAGTGGCGACAAACTTTCGAATGTTTATAGTAATAGTAATAGTGATAGTAAGAGTAATAGTGATAGTATTTAGTATCCGTAAATGTTTTCAAATGCTTGTGGCAATTAAGAATGTTACAATACTCATGGCGTGAAGATGTTTGTGGAATTGGATATATTTATATTTAATAATTGGTTGGAATTAAACTTTAAAATTTTATTAACTGTCATCTAAATAACGATTAATTGAATTGGTGGTGGTTGTTGTGTTTGCATATTTTTTTAATTACATATACCCTCTGGATTTTCTATAGGAATTGCTAATTTTATTTGATAAATCTGATATTTCTCATCTTCATCTTCATTAAAGTTGTTCTAATATAAAACTATCTTTAGGTTCTCCGCGCTTTTTATATTTTTTACAATAAAAGATTCGAATTTATCTCTTCATTGTCAATATATATATATTATGATATTATTATTATTAACAAAGAATTTTTTTTTAAAAAAAACGATTTTAAGTATTATGAATGTTTCAAGCGTTACGATTATTCCAAAATGTATTGAAAACGAGAGCCTTTATTATTTACATACGAATTCGTGTAACAAACGGTTATTAAACTCCATGAATAAAGTTTAGTGAAACCTAATGAGAATATTGAAGGAACTTTCTAAGTAAAGCTACGATTATTCAAAAACAGTATTACGTTTTCACTTCAAAATTCAAAACAGAAATTATTCCTTAATGAACGAATGGATCTCGTCCATTTGTGTAACTTAACCATATTTAGTATTTTTATTGACGGCAATGGACCATATTAATACTAGTCTCAATGGGTTGTGTTATTTGGGGTTACACGATCATCCCAAAACGTCACATAATGGTCCTTACTATATATTACTATATAATTTAAAAAATTTGTTGAGACACATCTCTATTTTATTTACATATCTAGTCCACATGAAGGATGATATATCTACTACTACGGAAATACCTGAAGTGAAAACAGTATTAGTATTAGTATATTTATTGTATATATGCAGGGGAAATAATTGCAAATATGGTTAATTGATAACATCTCGATTATTTAATAGAATCCCTTGGAGAGGGAAACCACAAAACTACAGGCAAAAGAAAATTTGGTGATAAATAAAAAAAACGTTGGCCAAATAAATTTTTGTCTATTTTTTTTTTTTTGAAAGGTTTTTTTTATATTTTGCTAACAATAATTTTTTTTTCACAGTTTTCCGAAAATCTCCTTCACCTAAAGAACCTAACCCGAAATAATGAATTCAGAGGGTATTGCATTTGGTTATGTGAATGCAAAAAAAAATGGGAAAGTATATATGACCCGAAGGTATTCAGTAACTTTTTAAAGCATCCAGAACGTTTTAAAAAGAAATGTTGGAGTTGCAATAATAATAAGGAACATCTGGTTTCGAAGATCAGTCTGTACAAGCAGGAAATACTACCAGAGTCAAATGTATGTTAAATGCAAGATATTTGAATGCAATATAATTTCTGACATTCTGTTACTATTTTATTCTCATAGATTACTGTAGCTCTTAATCACCTAATCAAAAACGTTAAATACAAAGTATATGGCAATTGGGTATGTCGAGAATGGAATTGTCAACACAAGCCACAATGCCGGGACAAATGGGCATGTCAAAGAGAATGGGAATATCGAAACAAAGTGCAATGTAAACACAAACCCAAGTGTCGAAGTGGAGATGAATGTCGATACAACCGGTGTATATGTCCAGACTCTTGGTGGCGACCTCGACATGCAGAGTATTGTCAAGAGGCATGGGTAACTCAAAACAACTGGAATTGTAAACATGTGAAAAAATGTAATGATCGACCGAATTGCCAGCACGAGACAAAATCCAAAGATGATGAATGGGTTTGTCAACACGAGATAAAAAAAAACTCGCTTAGTCGATACAAATGTGAAAGTGAATGGGTTTGTCGACACAAATGTCAAAGCGAAAGGGAATGTCAACATGAATGGCAATGCCAAAATGGATGGCAGAGTGCTCAATATACTCGAGAGGAGTTAATCGAATGTCTAAAAAAAACACCAGAAGAACAGATTGATTTTTTCAAGCAGCCTTGCAAGAAATGTAAAAATGAGAGTTCAATTTCTAGTTTCCTTCTGTATAAGCACCAGCCAGAAAGTTTAAATGTAGGTTAAATTTATTGCAAAGTATTTAGCTTTTCAAAATACCTTGTATTTTACTTAAAATTTTATCTCAATAGGAAAAACCTGACCTTGAGATCGTCTGTCATCTAGTATGGAACAATTTTTACAGAGTTTTCGGCGATTGGAAATGCAATAATTGCAAAGCATCTTGGGAAAGTGCTTATACTTGGATATCGCTTCAAAAGTTTATAGAAAAAACTCGAGGAGGTGATTTGATAAAAGAGGATTTTTATGTGGTGGAATCGTGCAAAGAAAAACCCTGCAAGAGATCAGAATCAACCAGCATTTTAAAAGAATTCAAACCTCTAACACAATCAAAGAGTAAAAAGCTTCCTCATAGACGGGATTTATGTCAAAAATGTCTGCATTATGAGAATTGTACCCAAACTGGTGTCTATTTTGGTTATCAAAATTCTCAGAAGAAATAATGGGCCAACGAATCTCTCGCGTCACTAAATTTTCTATTTATTTTATTTTCATTTAAATATTTATTTATTAGCATTTATTTCTATATTTATTTATTTTATGATTATCTATTTTATCCAATTCTCAACTATTAATTAATTGTGTAACGCGTGGTTTAAAAAAAAAACACAAACGATTTAGCATGCAAGTTTATAATCTTCCCCAGGAAAATACCCAGAGGAATGTTTGTAATTATGTTAATACATTTTCCTGTGATTTTTTCTTGGAAAATTAGAGCATTTTGTAAATGGGAATTCGTTCGCTTGAATGCTTAAGGGGAACTCATTATCTTCCTACCAATCATTCAATTGGAAGTATCATTTACACAATTCGTGCTAGGAAGCAGAAACGAGATGTCAGTTCATACGAAAGCTTTATTATTAATACAAAGTGAAAAACTACACCGTTAAAGCTTTCTGATAAATATTTTTTATATTGAAAGGTACGTACAATTTGAATTGTGTGTAGCGTAGTGGAAGTTTGTTGTTACACGAAATTTTATACAGAACCCATTGCTCCTGAAACTTCACCAGTGCATAATTGTTACCTATTTAAATTGGATATCAAGTTCAGATCCAATTCAAATCCAGTTTATCACTTACTTTTTATTGCCAGAATGTTTGCCGTGTATTGTAAAGCTACGTTGCGCAATATAAAAAATTAGTGTAACATTTTAAATTTCCACTATTACTATGCTACTGTGTGTGCGTTTACCCCCATGTAGAATATTTATTAGTTTTCTTTCAATTTTCAACTTTTACTTTAAATGCCAAAATTAATGTGTTATCTAAAGTTACACAATTCTTATCTTATATCCGAAAGCGTCATATAATAATAATAGTCCTCTCTTACTATTGCAATATAATTTTCTTTCTATTATATTTCCAGTTCATATATAAAAAAATATCCATGGAAATATCTGAATCGGAAGTGGTATTAGTATATTCAATTTCATCAAGAAAACAATGGAATATATTCTACACAATCGTAGAGGGTTAACGCATAATATGTGTATAATTTTTAGTACATTAACTATACGCTCATTTTACGTTAAACCCTTACAATTGTTTATAATATTTGGCATTAGTTTTCCTGATGTTGTGAAATAATTGCAAATATGGTAACTGATAGCATTTCGATCATTTGATAGGTCTTGAGGGTTACGGGACCAGATGAGGAAAAATTATTGAAGATAAATAAAGTGAACGACTGCCAAATAAAAATTTTTTTTTTGCTTTTTTGAATTGCAACTGATTTTTTTTATATTCCATTAATATAATGTTTTTTCATAGTTTTCCGTACTAGTTTTTTACCTAAGGAGTCTAGCCCAGGATAATAAATATAGAGGGCATTGCACTTGGTTATGTAAATGCAGAGATAAATGGGAAAGCGTATATGATCCGGAGGCATTTAGTAAAATTTTAAAGCATCAAAATCGTTTATACAGGAAATGTTGGGGGTGCAATACTGAGCGTCTGGTCTCGAGTATCAGTTTGTACGAGCAGGAACCGCCACCAGAGTCGAATGTATGTCAAATACAAGACATTTAGCCTTTTGAAATATAACACAATTTCTAATATTCTGTTAATATTTTACTCCCATAGATTGCTGTAATCCTTCGTCACCTAATCAATAATAATAAATATAGAGTGTACGGTAATTGGTTATGTCGAGAATGGAATTGTCAACACAAACAAAAATGTCAAGACAAATGGTCATGTAAAAAAATGTGGGAATATCAAAACAAAATGCAATGTGACCTTGTTGTTAAGTGTCAAAACGGAGAGGATTGTCGGCGCCATCAGTGTATATGTCCAAAAACTTGGCAACGACCTCAACATGCAGAGAAATGTCAAGATAAATGGACAGATCAAAACAACTGGGTTTGCAAACATCAGAAAGAATGTAAAGATGAACAAAATTGCCAGCACACAAAATCCAAAGATGAATATGAATGGGACTGTCAACACGAGATAAAAAAAAAATCGGTTAGTCTATACAAATGTGAAAACGAATGGGATTGTCGACATAAATGTCAAAGCGAAAGGGAGTGTCAACATGATTGGCAATGTCAACATGAATGGAAAAGTGCTGAATTTACTCGGAAGAAATTACGCCAATATCTAAAAAAAACACCAGAAGAATTGACCGATTTTTTCAAGCAGCCTTGCAAGAAATGTGGTAACAAGAGTTCAATTTCTAGTTTCCTTCTGTATAAGCAGCAGCCAAAAAGTTTAAATGTAGGTTAAATTTATTGCAAAGTATTTAGCTTTTCAAAATACCTTGTATTTTACTTAAAATTTTATCTCAATAGGAAAAACCTGACCTTGAGATCGTCTGTCATCTAGTATGGAACAATTTTTACAGAGTGTTCGGCGATTGGGAATGCAATGATTGCAAAGCATCTTGGGAAAGTGCTTATACTTGGATATTGCTTCAAAGGTTTATAGAAGAAGTTCCAGGAAGTCATTTGAAAAAAAAGGATTTTTATGTGGTGGAATCGTGCAAAGACCTCTTCTGCAAGAGATCAGAATCAACCAGTATTATGAAAGGATTCAAACCTCTAACATCATCAGGTGGTAAAACATCTCCTCATAAACGAGATTTATGTCAAAAATGTCTGCACTTTGAAAATTGTGTTCAAACTGGCACCTACTTTGGTTATCAGAAGAAATCATAATGGTTAAATGAGCCAATGAATTTCTCGTATTACTAAATTTCTTGTTTTCATTTAAATATTTATTTACTAGCATGTATTTTATTAATTGTATTATTATCTATTTATCTATTATCATTGATTTTAAATGATAGGTGTTGTGTAATTTTGAGGGTTCTGGGACAAAACCTGGATTTTTTATAAAATTTTATCTAGTTTATAGCTACAACACTTTCCATAAGCCCAATTCATTGATTTCAATATCTTTTTTCTGTATATCCACATGGTCCTGTACACATCGATTTAATCTGTTTTTATACTACTCTGCTTTCTGATAAAAAACAGGCGGACG
>CAJVPN010000868.1:0-20410 GCA_910592215.1 Entrophospora candida
TGATTTCGATTTTCGATTTTGATTTCGAATTTTGATTTTTTCGAAACCTGTTAGGGTATGTTCGAAATGTTTGAACCTTAATCGTCGAAATTATTGTCGAAACAAAACTATTTCGCCATCATGTATGGTCTTGTCTTTAACATTTACTTCCATCAAATATATAATTATCGAATAATTGATAAAAAATTTTACAAAACCTGCTTCTTAGATCTTACCTTTAACACTTAACTCCATCAACCTGCCTACATGACTATTGAATAATTGATAAACGGTTATTGAGTATAATGATTTTTTTTTCGGGATGCTGGAAAAGGGACGGGGGACAGGTTCAAGCCACACCTGCCCGTCCCCCCGTTCTTTTCATGTGTCTGACATTTTTTTTTCATTATTATTTATACAATATCGCAAATATTATTAATGCCCGTCCTTTTTTAAGAAAACATTAGATACGGGCAGTCCTTCTCATGAATAATAATAATAGAAAAGGACAGGGACGGGACACTGTGACACACCCGTCCGCCCGTCCTTTTTTAGTATTCATGGACTAAATATGAAAAAGACGGGGGATGTGCAGGTGTGGCTTGAGACTGTCCCGTATAAAAAACAATTATTTATTATAACATAATATGAATTACTAAGCTTTATTTTTTTTTGTATGACTAATTATTGATGAAAATTGAGATTAATATATTATTATATATTATATGATATTGATAAGTATACCACTTCAGCTATAAATGAAAACATTTATTTGAAAATAATAATACTGCAATTATGTATTGTTTATGATTATTAAAAATTACCGTCAAAAATCATTATTTAGTACACATATTTGACATTCCAAATCAAAGCGGTAGGAAAAGATTCAGTATGGTATAACTCTTGCAGAACGTATGGTATGGTATGGTATAGCCCATATTTTTCCATACCAACTCACACAATTTTATTCTAAATCCTTTTTTGGTGGATGTGAAGGGAAGTATGTTAGATTTAAGCATTGGTATACAACCATTTTATTACACTTATACAATACCATACCATACGTTTTGCAAGAGTTATACCATACTGAATGTCACTATACTCGTATAATTCAAAAACAAATATGTATCACACAAAATATTAAAAAAAAGAATTACAGCAAATCACCCTAAAGTCGTAAAAGTCATAGATCGTAAAACCGTAATGCTATAATTATTTACAGCCTATAAATATTGCGAGCGTGCGATCCGAGTTATTTATTACAAAGTTACCAAATCTGGCATACCTTTAACCAATAATGTTCAAACTAAAATCGTTACCGCTTGATTCGAATTATTTCTATTATTATTATTATTATTATTATTATTATTATTATTATTATTATGAATTTGAGTATTCGAATTACATTGAATAAAATGAATAATGAATAATTTGATAATTCGAATAAAACGAATAAACAATTCAAATAGACGAATGATTCAAATAAATGAATAATTCGATAATTCGAATAAATGAATAAACGATTTGAATAAAACGAATGATTCGAATAAAGCGAATAATTTGAATAAACAAATAAATAATTCGAACAAAATGAATAAACGAATAGTTCGAATAATTCGATTAAAACGAGTAACTCGAATAATTCGATTAAACGAATAAAACGGAAAACGAATAAATTAAAATGAACAATTCGAATAAACGAATAAACGGTTCACAAACATCAAAAAATTATTAAAAATAAGTTAATACATTTATCTATATATATTTGTATCTTTTTCTAGACAGAGTAGACAAGATTATAATATGAGTTGTTGAATGGACAATTGGTAGAAGAGTTATCTAAATTAATTGATTCAAGAGCTCTATATATAGATTCGTCATTTGAAGAAATTGTAAAGATATAATTTAATTTTGCCAAGAAAGTTATAATAGATTAAATTATCTACAAAGATAGATACTGTGATTGTTATGTTGATAATAAGGTTGAAATTGTCTTGCAACAAAATGAAAGAATTTTCAATTTGTGTTGGCGATTTTTACTGATGGAATATTGACAGATAGTTTTAATATTAAATATTATTATTATTATTATTATTATTATTATTATTATTATTATTATTATTATTATTATTATTATGTTATTATCGACTAACTATTATTATGATTATCACTATTAATATTAATATTACTACAATCCCAATCAATTAGGTTAGATTAAACTGACTTTGGTTCTATTTAATCCACCTCTGAAAATCTTCATTGGCTGTGAGTCCATTTGTAATCTTCTAAATGCTTCGTGTATATGAGATGGTTGTAGAGGAGTTTGTTCTGGTGGTGGCTTGGAAAATAGATGAATTCCATTCTCGCCATCATAACCATTTTGCAAATACATTTGTCTAAATTTATTCAACTTATTATTTAAATTATTTGAGGTAAAATCTCGATCCGTTTCCTGTTTGACCAATAAAGCAGTTTCTGTCAATTTGCTAACCATTTCAAATGTCAAAAATCCCAAAATATCAATTATATCATCGTTTGGTTTCATGTCAATATAGGCTGACATGTTTGCCCATTCTCGAAACCTTTTCGCTTTACGATATGTGAATGATGCTTGTCTACACTCTGAATAATGAACATATTCATCTCGTGTCATTGCCTTTGTAATTTCATCGGCATCCTTTAATCGTTGTACCGAGTCATTATACGCATCTAATTCTTCCTCGTCTTCCTCATCTGAATCTGCATTCAAATACTCTGAAAATGAATTTACCAACTCCCATGACAATTTGACTTTCATTTTACGTGCCTTGGCTGTAAATATAAATATATATGTGTATATGATTAATGTATTTTGCTCAATTACATATATACTCTCTCACACTAACACAGATATCAATAATTTACCTGCATTAGGTTCTTCCAAAATTTCTTCAGTTGCGTCATTTCCACCTGAATCTTTGGCATTTTTTCTTACATCTTTCCAACTCAAATAAGTTCGCAATCGATTAACTTTTGCTCGATCATGTCTAATTAAAAATATTAAATCCTCAGCACTCATGTATCTAGACCCACGTTTTGCCGCTTGTGCTGCTGCTTGAATAATCTATATATTATATTATATTATATTATATTATATTATATTATATTATATTATATATATGTATATATATATAAAAGATTGATTTATTTAATATTTGTTTTAAAATAATCAAACATTCAAACAATCATCCAAAGCACGCACATTTTTTAACATACAATTTCGATGACTTGTGATCTTACAATATCTTCAACAAGTTGAGTTGTCTCTACCAAAGGTTCAGTAACTTCACCAAATACAAACATCATTTGCTGTATTTCTGAAGAGTATCTATATTTTGAACGATCCTTTTCCTTTTCAAAACACAAATCATAATTAAACAATTGTTCGTAAAAAAAATTTATTTTACTTCATTTTATTATTTTAAAACTTACCATGTTGAAAAGTTAAAATTTATAACATTTCACACAATTCACACAATTCACAAAAAAACCAACGTCTAATGAAGTTCCCTACTTTATTAAGTAAAAATATTGCCTAATACAATTTTATAAATGATCCAATATTTTTTATTCCTCCATATTATCACTCACTGCATGATAATCACAAACGACGGGGATTTTAAATCCACATAAAAACAATATGCAATTTTTTTAGTATGATGAATGATCAGCGAGACTTTAGCTTTAATAATAAATGTTTTCAATATATTCTCGATTTTACATTATTTTCATTATTTATACATATAATTAATCATACAAGCAAAACAATTATCAAAATCTCTTGTGGCCAACACACACTTAATCGGTCTTCTATTTTGGAGAGCGTGGTAGTGATAGCGATGGTAATGGTATAAGCATAATTATAAAGTAGTATTATACTGGTATCTTTCCAATTATCTTTTTCAATAACTCCATTGTAGCCATATTTTATCACGTCTGTTACAATATTCATGATAATTATGCGAATGCATTTGATGTTATTATTCACAGTAAATGATTGCATCGCTCAAGTAATAATATTACCAGGATCATGCGGAAATGAAAATTTGAGGGGAAAGCCATATAAATGTCCTGACAAGAAAATCGGAAAATAAACCCTTGGTATCTTTGTTGGATTTTAATCCGAACCCTCTTTCCATGCAGAATAAGGGTTCCATCACCTTGTCATCCAAGTAGTAGCGGAAAAGTTTTAGTGGTTGAGTATCTGCCTAGGTCTCTGGGATTCCCTTCCCAATTGTATACAATTGCAAGCTGTAGAATTCCTTAAAAAACCATTTCCAAAATGAACAAATAATATTGAATCCAACATATTGAGCTTAGATGTCAAATTCAACAGAATCATTCCCTTCTCTTTATCCTATTTAAAAAACCTTTTGTAGTACAATGATTAAAATTCCAATAGATTTTAAATAGATTTTGTATTAGTGTTGATTTAATAGATATTTATCAACACACTTTTAAGTCGTTTATTTTCCTGCTCTTGTTATCCAATCTTTGTTACCTTTTCGATATCCATCTAAGATCTACTTGGCAATAAAAAGTTACATAGGTAAATAAATATTTATCTCTTTTCACTTAAATATGTAATAAAAAAGGAAGAAACTTAAATGAACGACATGCAAAATTAACAAAGATTTTAGAGAAATCTGGCAGCAAATAGAAAAATGCCAAATGCCCAGAATTACTCTGTATAGTATCTTGTTATATGAAAATAGAATATGATTAACATGGGTATATCATTAAAAAAAAAGTCAAAAATTTTATACCTTACATTGGATGCATGCATGGCTTTTGATCTGCAATCTATCTATCGCTACGTGAATGGTGCCTTTCGTGATTACTTTCTAGGGTCAAGGATCTGAACATAAGAAAGAAGCTCCTATTATTAAAAGGCTTTGGATGCAATTTCAATAAGTCATAGCCCCCCGAGCCCACACTGAATTTTCCATAACTAACATTTTTAAATTCTTGATGGATGATGATATGAGCATAGTATAGGTTCGCTAATTCATAATGAAAACATATTGTAGAAATCAAAATAATAATTACATATACTTTCAAGATCAAATAAAAGATATATTGCCCAAAAATTCTCCATTCTTACCTTTCTTCCAAAATTAATTAATCTACAATATTGCATATCGCTTTGTCCTTCTCCTTCGCAATCGTTTCATATGCTTTTGATAATTTTCAACACGTTTACGAAAATCTGCCGATGCATCATCTGGATTTATATTCTTATAATTTAGTCCTGATGATTTCAAGCTCATATTTGCATCTAATACCTAAAAGGTCGATTTCCATGAAGAATTGAAGTATTCTTTAACCGAAAGACAGAAAAGAACAGGTGCTTTAATTATATTGATATGTGAAATAATAAAGACCAAAATATTGACGGTAAATATTTAAATAAAGCTTTATATGGCTGATCTTCTAAGTGATCGAATGGAAAAAACGTCGTTCTAAAACTGTTGAAACAGAATTGCAATTTGGTATTAATAAAAGAAAACTAATAATAATAATATTAATAATGATAAATATTATAATATCAGTAATAATAAAACAAGCAAGGAAAGAATGGTGGGCTATATAATCAGATTTGGGGGGGTATCTATTTGTTTATGTATTTTTAATTTTATAAATGACAATATAGAAAAAGAAAATAAAAAAATAAAGCTTTATAATAATAGAACCTTGGAAAACAAAATGCCAGATGTTAGTGATAACTTGGTAAATAAAAAAGTTTCAAACAATTATTTTTATTTTTTTTTAATTCAATTGACGTATTTTTTTATTTTAATTTATTTAGTCAGCAACAACAGTTATAACAGCAACATCGCCAACAGTTGTTACTAGACAGAAATATGAAGAAGTTCAAGCAGAGCTTGACGAATTGATGAAACAAAGAGAAAATCTAGAAGAAAGTTTGGTAAGATCACATTTTATTAGCATTATTAATACTTTAGTAGCTATTAACATTAACGAATGACACGCACTCTCTTTTATACTCTTCATTTATTAGTTGACGCTTGAAACCAGTATTTACTCATCTGAAGGTTCATATTTGGAAGAAAGTGGGAATCTTATTCGTGGATTTGATGGATATTTGAAACCTTCCTCGCAACAAGATAAAAAAAAGAAAGACATATCTAAAGAAGCTCGATTATTTTCTAATTCAAGTTCTTCTTCTAGAAAGGTAAATCAATCAACTAACGGAATGAAATATACAAATCAATAGCATTCATTTTTATTTAACCAATTTAACTAATTCAAAATTTAACTAATAATCCCAATTACAATTATTGAGGTTAATGGGTCAATGGCAGAAGATGAAAGTTCCAGTTCAGATGAATATAATAAGATTATTGGTAGATCATCATTTACTACTTCAAATAAAAGATTTAAAAGAACCCATAAAAAAAATAATAGCAGCGGCAGTAGTCATAGTAGACAATCCTCTCTTTATAATATATATAGTAATAGTAATAATAATAATAATAATAGTAATAATAATAATAATGGCGTTTCACCAGAAACTGCAAGATTAAGATTAACTATCAGTTGCAAAGAATTGAAAAAAGAAAAAGATGAAATGGAAACGGAAATGTGAACGTGAGAATTGCAAAGATGTAATTTAATTTATTTATGTAAAAATAATCATGTATAAAATAAATCAGATTTTATTATTTAATCAAAGAAACAATAACGTAAGCAAAAGAGATCATCCTCTTGTTTCAAATGGAAATAGGTTGAGTCTATGCGGTTATATGTGAAGGAAAATTCCTTGATGTAGATATAAAGTTCAATGGTGACTTCAAATCACTGATCAACTACTTCTTAATTACATTTCAAGCTCAATGATAGCTGGAAAACTGCCAGTTGAATATTTTCAAGCCTCAAATTACTAAATTAATCATTCTTAATTACATTCAAGCTCAGCGAACTGCCAGTCTATTATTACTTGTATATTTTCAAGCTCAATCAATGTGAATGACTTATTCGGTTTGTGAGCCAGCTCATGCGAGCTTTAATGGTGATCATGATGGTTGCCAATCAAGCTCAATGGTGACATCAAAATCTAAATCAAATTATTTCTTTTTCAAGCTCAATGGTGATCTCAAATTATTTATTATCAAATTTCAAGCTCAATAATGATGATAATGACCTCACAACTACTACCCAAATGATTTCTTATATGGGGTTTTCTAGCAAAAGGTAGCTTAAGTGCTCTCTTAATTTTTGCATAATATATTACAAGGATTATAACTGGTGAAAAAATCAGGTTATGATTATTTAAAAAAATGGGTGATCAGATTAAAATTGATCTATATACAACCCCATATTTTAGAATATTCTTGAGATTTTTTTGAAAAATGAACTTTTCTAATACCAGCTGTCAAAGTACTAAAGCAAAAATGATGGTTCTTTTTTATATTTGGTAAAGTTCTAAAATGATTTTTTAACATTGAACCAAAGTCATCCTAATCCATTATTGTATTATAGACTCTTTATATTTTTATTTTGAATTGAATAAATGAAAATAGCAAAAATTACAGTAATAAATTTTGGAGTTCAAAAAAATCAAATAATTTAAGCTATAACCCATGATATAGATGTTCTATGAACTTCAAATAATAACCAAATTAGCTTGATGATACATGAAATTTATAAATATGTGATCCATCATGTAAAATTACCCATTTAGAATATAATTCATTTCCTCATATAGATAGATAGATAGATGAAAACTCAACCTTCCATGCCTCCACCTAAGTCTAAAGAATGAATAATGCAGAGTAATGCGAATGTATTTGTGTCAAGAATTCCTCTCAAAATGTATAATCAAATTTGATTTTTGCAAGTCTTTTCTTGCTTGGTCTGGCTAACAGAAATGCCTTCCTCCAATATCTTGCAGTGCTTTCAGTGGTGTCACTCTGCTGCCTGTCGAGTTTTGTTCCTTCAACCACAAAATTTTATGTTGAGAAACTTAAGACTTGACCTGTTTCGATCACATCTCTCTAGATCTTACACAAATTCTACACATCCTCCATCTCACCACCTGCCCACTCTAATCGGAAGAAGCTTCTCACTATTCGCAGACTGTTATACTGACAAAAATATTTGTAACTGGCTTTGTTGGTTTCATATCAATGGACCTTCTATATACTTGGTATCAAAACTGATGTAACAAACATCTTCTCAAAGAAACCGTGAAAAAAGGCATCCAACCTGAAACTGATGTTTCAGATGATAGTTGTAGAACACCTCAAGACAATTTTTAATTTTTCATCCATATAAAAATCAGTCATTTTACCATGTTGTCTGTGATGAACACAGGATTGGGAAGACAACGTTGACTGGAATTTCAGCAAAAGAAGTTGGGCAGTGTGTTATATATTCCTGCGAATCAGATGAAGCTCTTGGGAAAGCTATTAATTTCACATTCGAGGAACAGATTTCTTTTACAGGACAGCTGATGCGAAAAATATTAGGTGGTAACATCAGGAAATTTCCTCCGCCATAATATTATGTAAAGTTGTAATATTTACATAAAAAATTATGTAATATTTACACTCAATGTAATAATTACGGGCCCGTCGTAAAATTATGTAAATCCACATCAAAAAAGTTTCCTGATGAAGTTTTCATTACTTATTATTGATAACGGGTGTTTTAATCCTTACCTTTTCTCTTGTAGATAAACCAGAGAATTCTGAATGGGAGAAGGCTTTAAAGGCCTTTAGGCATGCTGGTGAGCAGAGCACAATAAACCTCCAGTTATCATTTATGATAATGTTAGTGATTGGCTCACAAAAATCTGGAAATCCTTGATATCCTTCAGGATGATGCCAAGGATAATGCCGATGACAGAAGATGCATTGTTGTGTTTGTCAACAGTGAAGAAAGTGTTCCCAAAGAATAGAATGTAAATATTTGACTGCTTCCTCTTGAGTGGGAAGATTAATATGGTCTTAGAGTATTCAGTCACGTGCACATGGAAATTTTTGACACTCATTTGTATCAATAGACTTTTTGGAAACGAATTATGATCTTTTAGGCTTGAAATAGTGCTCGCATTATAAGTTGCTTGTCTAATTTATCTATTCCTATCCCTTCAAACAATATATACATGTCATTATTGTGCTTAAGCAAACACGGTCTGATTTTCTCGCCAGTTGTAATTATGCAAAAACTCAATTTCGGTCAGAGAGGTCCCTAACCACATATTCCTAGAAATACATAAGGGTTGCTAAAAAATAGATTTTTGTCTGGTATACGTGTTTTTAATATGTAAAGAAAACAATACCTGTTCATCAATTGTGTTATAATTGATATCAGATATCATAAATTTTGGTCAGAGAGCCTCAGAAGTTGGTTTTACTGGAAAAGGTCTCGTATGACCTATGACCTGCTATAAAGGCTATATGACACTAAAATGACTATGTTAAGAAAATGTGATATGATAATCCATCCATTATTTGATGTTTTCTATATAAAAAATTTGGCAAGGAATAATTCCGAATGAAGCTATTTGTAAAAGTTTCCAAACTGGTCACACGTCTTTTTGTCGATCATTTTATAATATAAAAAAACGGATCAAATTAATATATTGAGGTTTCAAATATTTTTCTTTCATTTAAACTTTTAAAAAATTTTCAAAATGACATCAATAGATTTTTTTATTAGAATAATTATGTTAACGTTCCTTCACCCATCCTTTGTTCTTATATTCCTTCCGTATATTTATTTTACTGGTAATGGTATAGGTACTAAAAATTTCATATGGTCTAGCGTTTATACTGGTACCGTTTGTTTTTGGTGGTTTTTAGGCTACATTAGTAATAAGAGTAGAAATGGATGGAAAACACAAAAGATCGATTGGAATGATGAAATTGTGGTGATTACTGGAGGTAAAAAAAAAAAATTTTTTAAAGTAAAATAATATTCCAAGTTTAAACTAATTTTATAATTTAAACCAATTTAGGATCGAGTGGTTTAGGTGGTTTATTGGCAGAAACATTGGCTATTAGAACCGTGACAACTATAATTTTAGATATCAAACCACCAGAAATTGAGCATTGTAATTTTCATTATTTTTTTCAATTTTCAAATTTATGATTATTACTAATTTTATATTTATAAATATATACAGCTAATGTAATATATTATGAATGTGATATTTCAAAATTAAAGAATGTTGAAGAAGTGGCAAAAAAAATTATTGAAGAAGTGATTATTAAATACATCTATTAATTAATTTAATAATAGACATCAAATAATCATTAAAAAAATAATTAATTTAACTTGTATAATGATAATATTTAGGTAGGAAACCCAACCATTATTATTAATAATGCTGGCATTGTTAAAGGAAAGACCATCTTGGACGAATCAGAAAACGAAATAATCGAGCAAGTTTATTATAACTAATTCTTATGATTATTTTAAAATCAAGATTATTTATTTATCAATTTTTTTATAATAAATTTTTAGAACACTAAATGTAAATTTATTATCATCATTTTGGACAGTCAAGACTTTCCTACCTGATATGATAAAAAATAACCATGGTCATATTGTATGCATTCGATTATTGATTTATTAATATTAGGCTATGATTGATCATTAGGATTATTAATTATTATGGTTATCATTTGCTTTTAGGTATCAATTGCGTCTGTAGCTGGATTTAGTGGCATTTCTCAACTAGGTAGCTAACTAATGACAATCAGAATATTTTCGTTAATCTTTGATCAATTAACCGGTCAACTAATCGATTATATAATTTTAAAGGTGATTATTGTGCAAGTAAAGCAGCATTAATCTCATTTCACGAGACATTACGATATGAATTGGATACATGGTATGTTCATCACATACACACACATATATACATACTCCTACTACGTTCATTCATACGCTTATATATTTATTTACACACATGTTAGCTATAATGCAAAGAATGTACGTACAACGTTAGTTTGTCCAGGTCTTTTGCGAACAAAAATGTTTGATGGAGTGCAAGTCGAATACCCTTTTATTACACCACCCTTGGCACCTTTAGATGTAGTAAAAAGGATTGTCACGTCATTAGATAAAAATCAAGGTGAAGATATCCTAACACCTTATTATGCTAATCTGATGCCTTTATTAAGATTCTTGCCAAGTTTCTTTCATGATTCGCTTCATAAGGTATTTGTTGTTGTTTTTATTGTTTGTTTGTTGGTTGGTTTTAATAAATAAATAGATAGATTTTTAATAGATTTTACCAATGTATGTCATTTGTAGGTGTTCAAAGTTGATTATGGAATGAAAACTTGGAGAGGAGGGGAAAAAAATGATTAAACTAATTTTATTTTTTAAAAAAACTTTGCATATAACTATTTATATAATATATATATATAATACAAATTCCAAGCATATACAATAATAAAGTAAAATTTACAAAAAATATTATATAAACGTTAACTTTTCTCTATAATTAAGGGTATAGAATCCGATTCCTCAACAAAAACAGTTTCGCCTTCACTAACAACTTTACTTTCTTCATTAATAACCACAACGTTATGTTTAGATACTCTTTTGAGAAGATCATCTTTAATAGGATCCTTGATGGGATTACCATCTTCGTCAACGTAGACGATTCCTTCTTTAAAAATTTTTTTAATATTTTCTCCACCAACGACACTGCTAACCCCCATTTCACTACTGGTTATATCTCCTCCAATAATAGAACCACCAATGTTACTACTATTACTAATTCTTCTACTTCGAACATCGTCATCGCCATATGATATTATTTCTTTTCTTGTTGTTATATTGCCTCCATCACCAAACATACTACCATCATCGTTAGTGTCAACACCAAAATATTGATCGCTTTCAAAAATAAGATTTCCACTTGCAATACTACGAGTACTAATAACAGGATCAGTTGTATTTTTTTTTTTAGTTCTAAAAAAACTTGTTAAACTAACTTTTCCTGAAGTCAATTCAACATTATCTCGTGATTTTCCGTCACCTTTTTCAGCACCACTGCCATATTCATCAGCATCTTGGTCATCCTCGGGTTTATTCGGCCTATATCTCACATATTTAATCACAAGATAAATTATCCATAATAAATTGAATGATAGAACAATAGTAGTAATCAAAAAAGCGTATACTGATATCAATGATGGTTCTGTTTCCACCATTATTTGATAATACGCCTAGAAAGAAATCAACCAATCAAGTAAAACATTAGTAAATATTAATAGTAATAATCATATCATTATTATTAATAACGACATTAGTAAGTTGCTGCTTGTTACCTGAATAAAGAATTGAGGAATCTCTTTAATTATAAAGTTTAACAATCCAATAAAATAAATTAATCTACGACTAAATACCGAGTATGGTGCGCAAAATGATTCTTTACTTTTAAAAGCACGTGAAGAAAGGATCTTCAACGAATAAATATCAACAAACGATATTCCAGTAAAAATTGTTGTAACAAAAATATTTTTTTCCAACCAATTCCTAAAACTTTCTGATTGATTTGATTCTTTAATCATTATAGATAATCCACTTAATAAATTTATAATAATTGGTATTATTATTGTTGCCATGCTGTTTGGGGAAAATAAAATAATTAATTTTTTTATGAGCAAAAAATCTTGGAAAAAAAAATTAATAAAAGATTTTTAAAAAACCTTGGAATAAAAAGAATTTCCAATTCAAGACCATCGAATGTTATGAAAGCTATATTTAAAACCATGCTCACGAATGAAAGTAAGAATTTAAATATCGACCCATAATCGCCCTAAAATAAATAAATATAATACAATCAATTTAATTTAAACAAAAAAGAAAATACTTTATATAAAAAAAAATATTATTTTACCCGACGATCCATGCAAAAAGAAACCAACAACACAATTCCAACTAATGCAACACCTGTAGAAAACCCAATAATCGGAATAACCATTTCCTCGTTAAATCCGAAATCTAGTATTCATCGTTCATTTATCATTAATATCAATCAATACACTAATTACCAAAAGAATAAATATAAAAAAAAATTAATACTAACATTTACGTTGGACATCAGGATCTAAATATTTCGTGTATAAGCCTTGTGGAATTGGTCCATTGTCAGTAGCGTTGATCAAGGAATAAATATCATCTAAAATATGTTCCGAGTTCATCTCGAAAGTATCATTTGAGCGCTCGATTCTGATAAAAAAGGCCAAACGATGTTCTTGAAGATCGTTGGTATCGTTTGTATAAGTTTGTAACGAATTTATTCTTGCAGGTGAAACCGGAATCATATTGGCCATTTCTCTAATTATATTATTTATAAAATCATCTTTTTGATCAACAGCTAAACTGTTAAATATATTAGTCCCATCTGTATTTAAACGAAGTCGCGCATCAATTGGTCCTGAAATTTGATTTATTAATTTTATTAAATCAATCAACTTAAAAAATATCTAATTAAATAATGAATATATTTTTATACCGGTATTTGTTTCTTCTTCTGTTACTGGGCCTATATATTAAAAGAAAAGAAAATCAATTTTATAATAAAAAAATAAATCATTTCACCAAAAAACCCAATCACCAGTTTTAAATTTCCAAACATTTTTTTGAATGCCTTCGATCGGATAATGAGTTTCGTCAGCTCTGACAAAATCAGAATCAACAGCAATAAAATAATCCGTACTGGGTTGATTGAATGTACTTTGCAATACTTTGACGGCTACAGTTAAACTATCAATACTCAAATGACAAAAATCTGAATGCGCTGAAATCGTTAGCCGGAGATTATAACCATCTTCGGTCAATTGATAAATATTGAGCCTGTTTATTGAAAGTTCGACCGGTAAGCTATATGTTATGTTTAACTCGGTATTTCTATAAGGAATTATCGAATCAATTTCCGGGTATATTTGATATATTTTTCCAAGATCTAAAATGCAAATTTAAAAATTTTTTTTTTTTGTACGAAAAAAAAATTTTTTTTTGACCAAAAATAACCAATTACCAGTTTTATTTGTTACGGAGGGTGGATCCGAAGAAATCAAAGTCCAAGAAGACTGTTGAGTTTGAACTACGGCGACAATTGTACCATTTGGAAGAATATCATACGGTGAACCTCTTGACATAGTTGTCATGGGTTGTTGTAATGGCCTATATCATAGTCATTATTATTGATATTAACCATTACTAATTATTTTTACACGCGTGTATTTATTTATTTCCAGTGTGATAATTACCAAGGTCCAATGTAATTACCGATTGCATTTAGAATGTATCCGTAAATACTTTGACTATCAAGGCTTTGTCGATAATCATGATAATTTAAAAGATATCTGAATTTATAATAATATAAATTATTTGTTTGTTTCCAAAGAAAAATTAAAATTAAAATCCTCTGGAGATGTTAATTTTTAATTACCCTCCATAAATCAGTGGAGTGATGGTTATTGCCTCGCTATCATTATTCATAATCTGTGTATCTAAACTTCCAATTTTTTTCAAATTTCTAATAAATTAATAAATTTATATTTCAGTAATTTTTTCAAAAAGATATTTACTGACTTCATTTTTAAATTCATTCTAATTACCCGGAAGAAGCGAATGAAATTTTTAGGTTATAAGGTTTCGACTTGTTAACTCCTTTAATTAAGTAAAGTTGACATAAATTATCTCCAAGGCTATAGTCAACATTACATTTAATGTAAAGAACATGTAAATCTTGCAATGGACTATGAAATATTAAATTTGATTCCGAGTTTCTCAAATTGCTAGTTTCAGGAATTGCGAGAAAATTGGCGTCAATTCTAAAATTAACTTTAGTCGGGTCGATTTCAATATCATTCAAGCACTCGTTAGTTAAAACTTGTTGTGGCTGTTGTGGTGGTGGTGGTGGTGGCGGCCTTTGTCGTTTTCTCAGCGGCTTGTTAGTATTTAAATTTATTATAGATCGTGTTGTGACTAAACAAAATCCTCCGCCGGCTAACGGATACCCCGAGAAATTTATTTCTTCAATGCTATTATCATTGCTGTTGTTGTTGACATCTTCTATTATACCGTTATCTGTAATATTTACGTATGGTTGGTTCGCGTTTCTATTAAATTATTCAATTAGTTCATTGAATTGATTATTTATATTAATATATCTAAAATTTTTATCACGAAATACTTTTTTCGTTTCGAACAAAAAAATTTAAATGCTCACGGCATTGTAAAATGACTCCAAATAATATCATTCGTATTGCTTTTATAGCCAACGTATAAAAATCCATTTTTCTTTAAATATTTAGAATAATAAATTGGTCCTGGTGGTTGAACGAGTCCATCCCGACTCACAGTTGCAACATTTAAATAATTATTACTTTTTTAAAAATAGAAATAATCGAAAATTATTTAGTTGGGAAAATTATAAATGATCATCACAAAATTATCTATTATTTTTTTACCTCCGGATACTTCCTTTCCAATCTATGAGTAAACCATATACACTTGCGTTTGGAACCTCGCTAGAGTTTAAATATGCGACAAAAATATATTGTTCAACTAATGGATAAACATCTAAATAATATTGATAGACACCTTCTGAATAAATTTTACAGAAATTAAAACCAGGAATTTCATTGGTAACATCAATATCTAAATTAATTAAAGTTCCATTTGTAAAATACAGTCGGAAATATAAAATTGGTTGAGTGCAATTTTCATTGTTGAGATCCAAATGTATTAAAATTGTTCCATCCTCGTAAGTTTTAAGATCGTATGCTATTAGGCTATGTTGAGTTTCGGAAAATTGAATTGTGTTATTTAAACAATTTACACCATCAAGGAAAAAAATTATTTGCATTAATGAAAAAAAAAATAGTAATAAAAGTGAAGGATTCTCGCGAAGGAAATAATGATTATTCTTGGGATTCTTGGTGCGAGAAGAGTTCTCGGGTTTAAAGGAAGGAACTTGGCTGTTAAAATTGTCAGAATTCAAGCATTTTTTGTATTTCATTATGTGATAAATAACAAAAAATTCAAATTTAATAAAAAACTTGACTTGCTTGAAAAAAAAAAATATATATTTCTAAGCCTTTTGTTTGCAAAATAGAATTTCTTGATGATGGGGGCTTTTCAACCATCCCTTCTAAAATAGATGTGTGTAACGTGATAGAAAACGGGCTGTTATTGTTATTATTATCATTATTATTATTATGTTATTATTGTTATTATTATGTGAATTTCCCTCAGGACCTCGGATAATCATATTTGAACTGGTGTGTAAAAATTGTCAATTTTTTTTTAAAGGACTGACTGGTATATATTAGCATTAGTGTTAATATGTAGATTTGTTAGAAAGATGGAGTATCTAATTTACTCTCTATTATAATCAACGAGCCTTCTGGAATTGTCGATCATCACATGGACAAAATTTTAAAATTATTATAATAATAAATAATAATACAAATGTTTAAATACGGAAATCAACTATCAGCTATGTTTATTTGTGCTTTATCCTCTATGTGACCAATCAATAAGTTGATAATAATAAACAATAAATAGAGCTGTCCAGATTTGTCCGTTTAATAATTTCTACTTGGTTGTAAATTACCCTTATTGTTGTTCAATACACAAATTTAGTTTTATATTGCAAATAAAGTTCTTTATTTGAACAGACAGAGACTATTATATGACTTGATAATGCCGGTAAAACGGTAAATTAACAAAATTATTTAGAAATAAAAAAAACTAAAGATTTATTTATCAAATATTTAAAGATTATGTTTTAAGGATGTGTTAAATCATTATTTCTTGGTACAATGTTGTTTGGCGATAAACCAGTAACTCCAACTGTTAGTTTAAACAGTAAGTTATTATCATTATATACATATTATTTTGGTTTGCTTATCATTAATTAGTTTTTTAAATAAATTAAAAAGTAACTATTTAGTTGGAAAAATGTATCGAGATTAATTTTTTGGACTTTAGGAGGACAACGAGAACTTCATGATATACGGGAGAAATATTATAGTGAATGTCACACGGTATTATTACATTTGTAGTAGATTCAAAGAATTGAACAATGCAAAAAACATTTGGTAATTCTAATATATAAAAAATTATAATTAAAAAAAAAGTGCTAGTAGATTTTTTTCTCTCTCTTTTTTAATATAATTAGAAAAAATAATTACAAATGATAAAGTAGAAGGTCTGCCGGTGTTAATGCTCGCCAATAAACAAGATATACCTAATGCTCTTAAAATAAGAAATTTTCAATAAAATTGCTTTAAAATTGGGAGCAAGAGATTTACCAATGTCTGCTTTGGAAGGGTAATTAATCAATCAATTCTTATTAATAGATGAATATTATCATTGTTATCATTATTACTAGAGTCAAGTGAAGCAATAGATTGGCTATTCGTAGGAATACAACATAATAAACAAAATCGACCACAAATACTTAAATAACAGTCTTTTTATTAACAATAAAATTAAATTTTACAAATTTTCAATAATGAAATATAAGTTGATGATATACCAATTCTTTTTTTATCATTATTTCAATTGGTATAGTTCATATACAAAATATTTACCAAGAAATTATATATCATTTAGTAGCCGAGAATGATTTTACTGCTGGCAATAATATGACTTTGATGTGAATAAATCCTCATAAGAATTTAACTAATTTAACTGGACCCGATTTTTTGATATTGAGTAGACACATTTCAATTGCTTAACAACCTTATATTTTCGTAATTGTTCTCATAAGAATTTAACTGAAGCCGATTTTTTGATATGGAGTGTATGCATTTAAATTGCTTAACAACTTTCTATTGATAATCCTTATAATGTGTGGTCACATGAGGTTGTCCAAATAAATATTGCGATATATATATTTGAGTCAGAATGATAAAATCATAAATGGGATAAAATGTACAACAAAAAATTTATGATGATTTCCTTTTTTTCACTGTGACAAAACGGTTGATGTTATATGGATGAAATATTATCTCAACTGAATCATTATCAGAGGTATTCATTATTTTACGCGATTGTAATTCTGAAGTTGACAGTGTGTGAATGATAGAGTAAATGTCCTCCGGTTCTGTATGTAGGATTAATGGATTGCCCGTTCAAATAGATGGAACAAATTCTTTGCATTCCCAACAACATTAATTGTAAAAATCAACAACATACTTTCCATTGCTGATTTTCTGATGAAATTTCATATGTACATTTCGTTAAATCAATGGGAGTCAGCCTGTTTAATTTTCTATTATTTAATGTGAAAGAATCTGGTTGACTTCAAGATATCCAAACTCGATAAAATTACGTGTAACAACCTTGTAATCTGGTCTTCATGCGTTTTTACAAGGACCTTTTCGTTCTGTACTGGCTAAACTTGCTTCATCCCCTGTTTTTTCCAAAAGCACATTAGTTTCAAATAACCCACGCCACATATTGTATAAATTCTCTCGTTGTAATGTCTGTCAATGGCGATATGACCTTGCATACATATGACCCTTCATTTATACTAGCTCTTTTGGCGTTGTATATAGTTTTTCGTTGGTGCCACAAATTTGATGGAATCTGGTTTGTCAACTCCTGCAATTTTTCTAGTCCATCTAAAAGAATACCAAATGCCTTTGACAAATGACACATCAAAAAAGTGATAAACAAATATTCCAGCAATTACGGTGGCAACTAGTGCGTAAGTAATTAGTTGGGTAGTTTCAAAATTATCCGGTTTAACGGTGACTAAACTAGTGCTTAACTGTTGGACTGTGCTAGTGAGATTACTCGGACCTTTCAGAAGTCTTATCAAGGCATTTCTCCTTTTCATTTCGGATGAACTCCTCGCATGTAATAGTAACCTTTAAAATCTTATTCGTTGGCAATAAGAATTTTCTGCTTGATGACTTTAAAATCTTACGTGACTCTTCTGCTATTCCTGTAAAAGGCATTGATCTGTCACTCAATATTTCATAATGGTAACCATATTCCAAATTTTGCTTGCAATTTGCCCTACACACTTTTCACATGATCTTCAATGTCAAACATTTCCCAAGGGTCTTCCTTATTCCAGTAATTACTTGCACTTTTTGTTATTAACTTTAAAAATTGTATATTAATTCTTCCTTTTATTATTTTTGTGATAGAAATAGCTCATTGCTTAATTTTCCTAACCAGGAACCTCTAATAATGATATATTTATTGTTATAGGCGGACTAATATTCGTATGCTTTTGAGCTTCATAATGATCACCATAACAAAACAATTTTGTGTTACACGATTTTATTTTCTATTTTCTGGTAGGTAACCCAATTAATTAATCATTATATACCATTACGATTACCTATTAATAAATCAATAAATGATGCGTTTTTGGCATTAATCATCCACAATTTATCATTCATTTTATTTTATTTTATTGGATAAATCATGTAAAAAGGCATGTTATTTGTAATACTTCAAGAAGTATAAACATGCTTGAAATTTCCTTTAGTGTAAAATGAATGATCTTAACCCACTAATAAAAATAACACTTTTATGTAAAAATAGACTTTAACTGTGATTGATAAAGCTGGTGTGATTAATCCATAACCCGTCCTAATGATTAATGGTTTAGCCAACTTTCAATTACTAGTTAGTTCACCCCCTTATAATGGAGAGAGATGTCTAACAACTATCATTACACCATCATCAATTTTAATAAATGATCTTAAAAAAATCAAAAATTGTAAGGAGATATAAATATGAAACATTAACAAATGTGCCTTGTTTTTGTTTACTAATTCTGATTATGCTGGGATACTAATATAATGGTTGACTGAAAAGCCAAGGACCTTTGGTGGTTTGGATTACTACTAATTACCAATGATTGAAAAAATTGTCACTTTGTTGTTAAGAACAATGATTGGTTTAAATACATATCTTTTGATGATGTGATACTTTGATTTTTGCTATCCATCTACAGAAAACAATTAGTGTTGTTGAAAAAAATCAGAAATGTAGTTATTTTTGAAAGGCCAGGCAGATTATAATGTAACCCTTCCACATATAAATTGAATTTTACATCATGATCAACCTTTAATGTCATTAAATATGCAATGATGTGTACTTATTATTTATATTAGTTGTAATACACTTTATTATCTATCTAGTTTTGATTTTCTTTGAGGATTCTTTGAAATAAAATAGAATTGAGATGTTTTTCCTTATATGGGGCATGCTGCAACAAAACCAGACAAAGTGAACCAAGAATTTCAGGTACCAAAATTTAGTCATTTGTAATGTGATCAGTTTTATAATATCCCATTTGTTATCTTAAGTGATATATAGAACTATCCCCCTATATAAAAATAGTAATATGAAATTAATTTAC
>CAJVPN010000869.1:0-20384 GCA_910592215.1 Entrophospora candida
ATTGAAGGGTAAGTTATAATGTTGGGTAAGTTATAATGTTGGGTAAGTTATAATGTTGGGTAAGTTATAATGTTGGGTAAGTTGTAATGTTGGGGAATTCTGCAATTCAGAGTGGGTTGGGGAAGCTTTTGTATGTCTTTGAAGAAAGCCTACTGACGTGTCACCGGACTTTATTCTGGTATGCTACCTACCTTATCCATTGTAAGGGGTACGTGCACGTTTGTGATAGGATACTTTATTTAAATCTGACACCTATGATCATCATCAGATTTATTATTCGTAAGATATTATATAATGAGACAAGGAATTTTCTTTTTGATCCTGGTCCAAAGGAGGGGTAAGTAGACCTATTGGTTTTTGTATTTACCCAGAGACCTGGGTAATACACATATTTTTTTCATTTTTGCATGGTATTGGTATTATTTATTACCTGTATGATGCAATTGTTTGTTATATCAATGATAGCATCTTTGATTGGCGGACCATGAATTAATGTATATAGAGAGGAGTAAAACATGTAACCATTCCCGCCAGGATGCTAAGTTCCTATCATAATAAAGAAATTTCTCGCTCTGCATTAGCTGTTATCATTACTATTATTTATTACTTGAATAGGATAATACAATTATTTATATTGCTGTTACTACTACTAATAATAATGAAATCATCTTTCTTTTTGATCCAAGCCTCATTGTATTCAGATTTGGATTCTCACCCTTTATAAGATTCAAATTAGTAATTAAGATAACATGATTGAATTTTCAGCGATAGCCCATCGTCAAAAATCCGAGATGCAAATAATTTTTTATAAATTTATTCAAATTCCGAATTAATGCACCGTCTACGAAATATAAAAAAATAATTTTTTTTTGAATGTATTGACGCCATACGATACTATATATCAAACATGTCTCGTAAATCTAGAAACAGTGGACGGAAATCTCATGGGAAATTCACTACTACTACAAATCCTATGTCGTATATGCTTCAGATTTGGATCTAAATATAGATCCCTGCGAAAATAAAAAACGTATTTTTTATACGGTTTTGAAAAATTACCCTTTTCAAATTTAATGTGATAGTGAAATACGGAATTGATACGGAATGAGTACAACATACTAATACTAATAATAATAAACGGAAAAACATTGAATCTAATAGCGGAAAAAACACTGAGCGTAATCACTGAATAAATTTTTTACAAGGCATGCCTCAACACGTTTACATTTCAGTGTGCTATTACCAGTAATATTTCTGTTTGGTTCTGTGCCAGAAAACAAAGTGATTATGCCAATTCCTCCATCACGTCCATGGAGGACATATTCAGATCTCATCTCTTTGAATATTCAATGCTTGGTGTTGGATATCATTATTAATAAATGTTATACCAGGTTTTACAATAGAAGTCTCAGATTTTTTAACCTCTTATTAACCATCATGGAAAGCAAAATACCAATCATTCCTTTGCTATCATCTTGATGAGATTCTTAATAAATACCCAACAAGATCTGCGCCGCATTTTGATTTCAATAATATATATATTTATAAATTGAAAGGCGACTCTGTCAAAAAATAGATCCTTTTTTTCAAATGCCAATAATAATATCATAAAAAAATGCCAGGAGACAAAAAAATCAGAGCAAAGAAGAAATAAAGAAACAAAATGTGAAGATGTTTCTGGGTAAGTGTTTATCATAAGAATGGTTTGTCACATCACATTTTTCAAAAATAATAATTCATAATAATAATAAAAATTAAAATGTCTATTTCAAACAATAAAAAACAAAAAAGAAATAAGATAAAGATCGTAATGAATATTTTGGGTAAGTGTTTATCGCCACTCGTTGTCACTCTAGTTATATATAATAAAGCTATTAAAAAAAAATAATTGGTGATTATTAATCATTCTAATTAGAAATTTAGATGTTGAGAAAAACAGAAATTTCCACAAGCTTGTACTAGAAGTTCTTTGTGAAATCTATAAGTACCTCCCGACCATCAGATTTGCTATCTATGTCATAAACATATTGCAAGTTTCAATATTCAAGCTGCCACCACCACACGTTGAAGCGAATTTGAATACATTAGATTTTTCCCCACTCAGTCTTGTTCCTTTTATGGTAAAATAGAATCAACGGAAATTCATTTGCATAACTATAAAGGGTTTAACTATAACTTATGATCTTTGCTTTATATTTTGAATATGATATCTTAGTATAGTACTTTCTATATATTATTTGTCTAATACAAAATAAAGAAGTTTTACTTTACATGCAACATCAATTCCGTGTGATTATTTGTTACGGCCTTTTGGCTTTGGCTGAATTTGCAAATGTTAATTTATAATATAACACTTACTCCCTAAGAAATTATTTAATTAGATGATGTCTTAATAACTTTATTTTAAAACCGATTTAACTCTGGCGGGTGATAAATATTAAAACACACGGACAATCTTTTTTATATATTTGTTAACGGATATCGCTGATTGGAATGGCCCAGTCTATAAAAATTTCTCTTCCACTGTATAATAATCAATCAATCGTAAACATTGAAAACAATAAATATATTAAGTCCTTTACAAATCAGATAATAATGATAGATACATTATTTAATTTAATTTTAATTTCTATAAATATATATTTAAATATCATGTAGAACCATTTTTGGCTTAGAACTACGCCCACTTTACATAGCTAAATACCTAAAGTAAAGCGCAAAACACGAAGGGAGATCATCGCAAGATTTAGCCACTTATATATACCACAATTCTTTAAGGAATATTTTTTGTGAAAGTTAAATATTAATCAGTACCTAAAATATAAAGAGAATAGTGATGACTTCCTGGCTAATAGAGATAGAAAACATTTATCCTATCGCAAGATTCTTGATTACGTTGCTAATTACCACAAGGTTCTAAGACAACGAGCCAAAGCTAAAAAGTGCATTGATAATCTTGAGGTAGGTTCTGATGTGGACGAGCTCAAGGGCTAGAACACATGCATATAATATGCTCTGTCGGTGTTGACAACCTCGAACAGCCAACTGATTACGCATTGGATGGGTGACCGTGGGAAAGGCCTCTTTTGAATGTCTACGTGTTATTGCCATTATACAACCGATGGTTACATACTATTAAGATGTGCTTTGTCATAGTCCGTCCAGATATTTTTATACAAACGTGTTGATTGATTTTAAAGGTGATAATTCTATATGGCAATTAGAGTAAAAAAATTTGCTGCTGTTAAGTTTTGAGAAATGTCTAAAGTTGGTAACATGATTTAACGATTTAAGGAATAAACTAAATATGTTAAATACGTAAAAAATGCAAAATGTACTTTATGCGCTGTGAATAAGGAAACAAAAAATATACGTGCAAATGTATCCGAGGAAGCGGTGTCGATTTTAAAGCGAGAATCTCAATCAAGTTTCGCAACTGTCTTGGAAGGAAAAAAAAACAAAAGGTTTTTGATTTAAAAAGAAATTAGAAATCGAGTCGAGTTGGTGTTATTTAAAAAACAATTCTATAAATGACATTGCTGTCGATGGTTTAGATGTGATGATGATATTAAACGTTGTGCTAATGAATTAATAAATTTAGTTTTATTTTGAACTCATTCCATAAAGTTCTTTTAACTTGATTATCAGAAAGATCGTATATTCTATTTTAAATTTTTATTTCAAATTAATTAATTGGATATAATATAACTTCTATGAATTCACTATCACATATATTCAATTTTATTATTTTATTCACAAAGTTTTTTTTGTTTTAAAAATTGCGTCCAAAATCCAAAAATTCTTCTCATTAAATTAAATATAAATATATATATAGAAACCATTATATAAATCTTATTATAAACTGTTGTGATAAATTATATCATAATTTTAGTTTTTCTAGTTCTTGTATTAACGTTGACTCGGATGCTATTTTTTCAATCTATTAATAAATTAAATAATATTAATATTACTTGTATTAATAATATTTTTTATTTCTAGATAAATTTAATATTATATACACTTACTTGCGTCAATTCCAAGCTATCGCCTCTTTTTTTTCTTTCTTTTAACTCAGCTATTTGACGCAACTTTTTATTTATATTACGAACTTTTTTATCTGTTTCTGATAAAGGACTTGTACTTATATTACTACCAATACTATTAATACTTTGTTTTCTACTAAGAGATGATGATCTAGAACTATCATTGGATCTATTATTATTATTATCAGAAGTAATATTATTATTATTTCCATTAGTTTTTTCATTCTTCTTGATATTATTATTTTTAGCATTGTTATTGTTGATATTATCATTGCTAATATTGTTGTTGGTATTGTTATTATTAGAAATTTCAATCTTTTTGTTCTCTAAATTTTCAGCCGCCACCGCAGCAGCCACCGCCGCCGCAGCAGCAGCCTCTTCTCTTCTTTTTTTTGCAGCTTCTCGTTTCTTTTTATTAATTAAAGCAGTTTTTGATGGCGCTAAGTATAAAAGGCAAGATTTCAAAATAATAATATTATTAAATCATTAAATCGCATAAAAAATCATGAAGATAATGATAATAATTTATGGTGATGGTGATGGTGATGATGATAACAATATTTCAAAATATTATACAAACTTTCTGTAGATTTTGTGGTAGTAGTAGATTCTGATCTTACTGGAGAGTTATTATCGTTGGAATCACCTGTATCCTAGAAAAAATTTTAAAAAAAAAGCAATGACTAAATATATTTGTGTAAAACACTAATGGAATAATTTATCGTTATTATTGATTCTTATACCTTAAATATGTCGTTTGAAGAACCACGTGCACGAGCATGAGGAGGTCGGTATGCCCCGACTCTTGTTGCTATTTATATGTGTGTAATTATATGTTTAAGCATTATATAATAATACAATTAATAAATATAAAGCCTATGTAACTTACGAGTTGGCTTTGATATTATATTATCAGAGTTTTGAGTGATTTTTGGTGGTGGAGATAATGACCGCATAGGATATAAATTAGGATTTGCAGGCCTCCATTGAACCTAATAATAATTAATTATATAGCAATTAAGGATATAATCTATTTATAAGAAATTTTTTTTTTAAATAAATCAATAATACCTGTAATAATTCTTGAAAATTGTTAGAATTTATTATTACACCGGTATAATGCCAAATTTTATAACAATTATCAACTCTAAGTCTCGGACTAAGAGTTGCTGTCAGAATATATCGACCATCAGGTGACCAACTACATTCTGTCGAATTGGTTGCTTTAAATGTTGTTATTTTTTTTAATGATTCACGATCCCAAATATCCACTGTTCCATTCAATGTACCAAAACCAGCTATCAAAATCAGTAAAATACGAGATATAATATTAAAGTTAAGGAATTCTTTAATTTTAAAAAAAAAAAAAATAAAAGTAGATTTAATTTCTAGCTCTCTCCTTCCAAAAAAATTTTAAGTAAAAGGATATGTCTTCCTTGAGGATTAAATATTGCAGTATTTCGTGCATCAATACCAAAATCATGAACTGGATCCGCACGTTGATTGAACAATGTTGCTTTGGCAAATGGCATATCTAATTTATTTATAAAATTAAAATAATTATTAAACATATAGTTGGTATATAAAAAAATTTTATAAAAAGATAATTTAATAATCCTACATCCATAAATAACTATAAATTCGTTAGAATTTGGACTCCATGTTACTTCATGAATTGGCCCTTCTTTATCTTTATTAAAAAATTTAATGAATAAGTAAATAATAAATAACTTTTACCCACAAAACCCCAAAAAATAAAATTATAGATTATTTACCAAGTTGAACTTTACATTCGTTATTTTTAGATACGGAAAGAAAATATAAATTTGTTTCTAAAGAAAATAAAAATATTTTAATTAATTAATTAATTATATATATAAAATACAATAAAAACTACAACATTTTCATCCATGTATATTACCTCCTCCATAATAAGATTTATTTGTCTTGTCAACTTCAGTTTGTGTCAAAACTAATAAACTTGTTCCCAAATCATTCCATAACATTACCACTTTATCCATTTTATAAAATGTTTTTTGAGCTGAAGGTGAATTAAAATTTGTAATAGAGTAGATACGAACAATTGCTGGTGCTGCCTGGATTATTTAATTATTTTTGTTTTAAAAAAAATAAAAATTTAATAATTTTAACATTAAATAAATAAATGATGATGATAATGATAATCATCTCTTACATTTTTTTCTGGAATAACCACAGCTATTGAAGGATTCTTGCCAGGAGATAAAGAAAAATCATTAATTCCATCCAAAGGTAATTTGTTATGGATACCTAGTTCTATATTTTTACTATCATAGAAATGAATTAAATTGGTAACCATGCGGCAAAAATATGTTTCATCTTCAGTCCATTGAACATTCCTAATAATAATAATTAAATTTTTTTAATATACACACACACATATATATTTATGTATAATTGTTATCCCATAGCATAATATATAAATTCAAACCAATTGTTTTGAGATTTTTGTGTGAATGAAATTAATTCTTGGCCAGTTGCAACTTCCCATATAATTAAATTTTTGTGAACTGAACCATCTTGTAATTTCACTAATTAAAAAGAAGTATTATTAAGATTTTCATATTATGTATATAAGTAATTACTTGCTAGTTTTCATTAATAAAAAATAAACTAATGCACAATGATAATCGATGTATTACCAGGTCTTTCCCAAGTTGAAATATAATTTCCCTTTGGAGAAAAGCCGATTTCCACAACATTACTTTTTCGAATTTCGTTAATCAATTCTGCAGTTTCAGCATCAATGATTTTAACACTTTCATAATAATAATAATAATAGTAAGACACATTGATTTTATTAATTAGTAAAGAAATTCATATAATATAATATTTGATGATAATCATAATTGAAATAATTGAAACACCTACCTTTCTGGTGATACCCAACCAAAATGACTTCCATCCTTACTATATTGAAATATTTTAATACTTCCACCAGGGCTTTAATTACATAAACGTAATAAAATATAAATATATAAATATATAAACATTAATAAACGTATATATAAAAAATCCAAATAGTTCAACTGTGCTCAAGATGTCATTAAATGTGCGTTTATAATTTAATAAATATATTTTCGGATTTCATTGACTTACTCTTGAAAACTTTCTAAAGGTTGATAAGTGGGGTTCCCTGCAGAAAGTGCCAAGTTGCTAACGGTACGATCTAAGTATAAAGCAAATTTATATGTAAATGTTAAATTTTTTTTTTAATTCTGAAATTTCGAAATTCAACATTAAGAATTTTATATCAATCAAAAAAAGTACACATGTACAAGCAAATTGAGAAGGTGGTTGAGTTGCCATGTTTTAGGAGTATTTTTATTATTTTTTATAAAAGAAAATTTACAAAATTTATAGAGGTGATTTAGTAAAACTTTAAATCTTTAATTTGAAGTTGATCAAAATACAAAAAAAAATTTTAAAAAAGATTTTTATATGGATGTAATGTTGTGCAACATTTTATATAATTTTTTTTGGTAAGCCACGTGTAAAAATTTTATGACAATTTTACCTACACAAAATTAAACAAGATTATATTAATATTACAAATTATGGAACAAGGAAATGTTCATTCGGTTCTTTTCGAAAAATCAGATATGTACAACTATAATACACCAGAAGATTTACAGTTTTACACAACCAACTATGGAGATCCCAATACTTATTCAGCACAAGTAAATACAGGGTATTTTGGACAACCAACTACTCAAGCCTATATGCATCACAATGAATTTCATACTAGTGGAAATTTTTGGAGCGCATTTGGCACGGGTGGATTTGCTGACGAACCGCCCTTATTAGAAGGTATGTACATGTGTGTTTTATAAAATAAAAATAATATTAGTGCTGAAGTTAACTTTTGATTGATCTTTAATATTTTGTTTTTTAAAATTTAGAACTTGGAATTAATTTTGAACATATAAAAACCAAAGTAATAATTTAACTGGGAACAATGTTATTATTTAAATCCTTTAAATAAACTAAAGTTTTTTTTGATTATTGTTTAGAGTTTGACAGTGTTGAATCCACTTAAAACAATCGATAAGCACATAATGGATGATACTGATTTAGCAGGGCCACTTATATATTGTTTAATATTTGGTGTTTCTTTATTACTGGTAAAGGAAATTTTTTTGTTTGTTATTTACAAAGGGTCTTTTGTTTCTTTGAAAGATTGTCTTGCTAACAAAAAATTAAATCAATAAATTAAGACAGGGAAAGCACACTTTGGATACATTTATGGTGTGGCACTTCTTGGATGGTTATCTATTTATTTAATATTGAATCTTATGAGTGATTTAGGAATAGATATATATCGTACAGCAAGTGTATTAGGTTATTGTCTATTGCCTTTAACATTATTAAGTTGTATTGGCATTGGTATACCTCTATGGTAACTACTACTACTACTATTATTATTATTATTGTTATTAAATAATTATATTAATGTTTCTTACTGATTATAATTTTACAGTGGGCCTATTGGAATTATGGCTTCAACGCTTGCAATAAGTTGGTGCACATATTCATCTTCTACAATATTTGTAATTGTTCTACAAATGACAGACCAACGACTGCTAATTGCTTATCCAATTGGATTATTATATGTTTGTTTTGCACTTATGACTATTTTCTAATTATTATTATTTTAAATTTAAAAATTTATTATTTATGTAGGTATTTAATATTTAATGCATTTATTTATATATTCTAATAATAATAAGTGTGATTCACTTAAGGTTGCTTGCCGAAACCTCTTAATGACTGCCAAAACTCTGCTGAAATTCTAATAAACAATTAGTGAGTAACCTACTGAAACTCTGCCAATTGCCAAAACCCCTAAATGCGAAACTCTGCCAAAACTCTAACAAACAATTAGTGTGTAGCTCTGCAAATTGATTTCCAGAGGAGTTTTGACAAGCAACCATATATACACTATAGATAATAAATTGTGAAATTTCATGAATCACATTCACTTATGAAAAATTTATTACAATATCTCATTATACTTATAAGATCAAAAAGCAAGGAAACATTATATTTGATAAATTTTTAAATTGATCATTATACATTGTCTAAATGAAAAAAGATGTGATTGTTATTGATTGATTCTCCTTTCTTTTTTTGTTTAAATGATTAAATTTATATATTTCTCAATTCTTTGGTAAATGGTTTCCATGTTGAAGTTGAGTTGTATGTAAGAATTCTATTAATCATGGAAAGGCTTTGAATGAAATCTTTCTAAAAGGTATGATGATTTAAGCACAAATTATTAACTTGTATTTATTAATAATTTTTTGTATCTATGCTTAATTAGCGGCAAGGAATGGATTTGAATAATTTAGAATTAGAATTTGTTGAAAATAATGAGAAAAAGTTGAGAAAACAGCTGCTCATGATATCAGTTATCAGTTTGTACTTGACTTAACAAAATCAATTTGGTATATTGACATATGTACTGTAAAAACTTTTGAAGGGTGATATAAAATACCAGATTCACTCAATGCTGTGAATGTAATCATATTATATTCAAGGTATAAATTAACATTAGATGAAAAAATTTTTTAACTAGTTTTTGGATAGTATATATTATTCATATGAAGATTCTTTTGAGGATTTGGTTGATTCAGAAGAACAATTTGATTCTGGAAATGCAATTGCAAATAATGCAAATAATATCAATGAAGTTTCACCACTTAGCAATAGCATCTAATTCTAATATGGAAATGATACTGTATGATGAATTAATTGAAAACAAATCAGAATTATTTGAAAAAAATGACAACGATGTTTTTAATAATGAAGATTATAAAAAAAGTTAAGGTTAATGACTCATTTAACTTGTAATAGTCCAATGGAAATTCACCTAATTTATTTCAATAAGCCTGTTTTCCTTATGGTTTAAAGGAACCATCAGTAAGAATGATTTGCGAATTAATTATTTATATATGGAACTCCTATTGTTGACGCGAATTGTTTTTTTTTTCTTGGAAAAACAATTTATTTGAGTCCAAGATGGCAAAACGCGAGTGTTGTTTGGTATGGAGATACTATTTTTTTATTTGCATTGATATGTCTTTTAGTTTATAAATATTTTAATTGGAATCGAAGCGCGGAGCAAATCTAGATTGATATTTTGCTTTTCATAATCAATAATAATAATATTATTATTATTATAATTAATTACAAGTTGTCAGGTAGCATGACTGAAACATTTGAAACATTTCGATATGCGATGTTTGATTATCGAAAATTTACAGACGTTGAAGCACGCACGCTACCTTGAGCACTCTACAGTCGTTCTCACACATTTCTAGAGTACAAAAGGCTAATCGGACAACGGTGGTGCCAATGATACAATGATGCAACAGAATTCCAGGGGGTTTACGACGGGGTTCTGGAGTTTACTGAGACTGCTGCATCAATCGTCAAGGATCTTTTCACTAATCTTCACAGCGCTCAGATCATCACAAAAATGCTGATATTCATCAGTTATCAATGACCATATGGTAACAGTCAAGTCTGGTCTGAGAGGAAGATAAGGGAAAGTTTTGCCAAAGCCTTCACAGCATGCATGTGGCTCAACCCGTGGAAAAAGATCCACAGGTAAAATATGGCATCGGCGTGTTTGTAATAGAAAATTTTAATTAAATCTGACGCCTGCAATTCCACTTATAAATCATGTATTTTTTTGCATGAGAGTATCCGGCTAACAGTCAAGGAGTGAATCTTGTTTATTTTTCAATAGATGTCGAGAATAATATCACTTTCAGGAACGATATCAATGTCGCGAATCGTTCTACTTGCGCTCTTCAGAGAATGATGCTGATGCAGGTGTTAGATTCAGGTAAAGTTTTTCATACGGATTACTTCTAATGATTTTCTTCTAGGATCAAAATTTTTTTTCGTTGATAGAATTTTTGATGGTGGAGGCTGCAACAACTCTCTTTTCCCCAAGAAATTCACAAACTTCAAGAGTCATTTTGTTAAAAGAAAGATCTGAACCCAGTTAATAGATTGTTAAAAATTTTCACTTAGGTTTTCAATTTCAGGGGATATTTTTTATCTTTTATAGTCGGCTCGGTCTAAAGACCTCCTAAATTTTAAAAGTATAGAAGTCATTTTCTGTCCTATTTTTTAAAAAAATAGTTCTATTAGTTGATAGAATATGCATTTAGTTTTAATGTAATAAAGAGATTTCCTCAAAAATTCTGTTGTAGAGTTCTTTTTTAAAATATGTACTTTACTATGCTCATGAGAAATTTGAGCGCTATGATCATTTCTAAATTTAAACTAGTTTTTGATCATTACTGAATTTAGACTAACGTTCGACCATCATATCTAAATTTGGCAGTAAAAAATAATTTTTTAACCAAAATCACGTGAAACCCTTTTTATTGCATTTTTGAACGAATCACGAAATCGCAATTTTCGAAATTTGAGCGCGTGGCGCAGCAATGGGACCGAGCCAACCATATAAGTTTTACAGTATAACAAAAAACCAAGAACTCAATTAACAATATGCAAAAAAATTAATGGTTGAAAGTAAGCATTTTTGATTATTTGTGTTTAAAGAAGGATTTTGTAATTTGAATTTTTTTATGTGAAAATGTGCGAATGGGTTATGTTTTCGTAATATTTGAATGTAAGGTGAGATTATTTACAATACCTTGTTTTTGATGCTAATCAAATGAAAACTTGAATGTAAAGTTCATTCAAATAACTCAAACAATCACCAATTATAATTAATATTAATTGCATTTTTATCAGTCATATACAGTGTCCATTGTTCTAGTTGCCAACCTGCTCAAAATGTATTAATTACACAAAAGCATGTATAAAACAAGTGTATGAAAATTCATATTGGTTTATAGCTTAGTCCCGAAGATTGTGTACATGAAATTTTATTATCATAATATTATATTTTATAAAACTTGAAACAATTAAAAATAAAAGAAATCCCGACTAAAATTTACTATTAATTAATCAATTCCAAATTATCATTTTTACTTGTTCCCTGTTCACTTTGGTATTCCCATTGATTAAATAAATCAATTTCCAACGTATATTCGTATTGAACAAATCGTGCTTCCTCATATTCATTAGTCAATAACCCTTCAGCTGAGGATTGAGCAACATGTATATGTTGATATTGTTTGACATCAATTAGATCCTGTTGTTGATATTGTTGTTGTTCAGCCACAGCTATTGAAGTATTATTAACATTATCTTGAACTTGTTGTATTCCACCGCCACCACTAGCAAAACTGCTACCTGCTTTATTATTGTCATTATCTTTGGAACTTTTAGGAACCATGCCACCAGTATTCAATGTTTCTTGTGATGCATAATCTTTAGTTGACACATCAGCATGTTGTAAATCATCCATTAAAGCATGTTGTTTATGAATTACTTGAGCTTCTTCCACTTCTACTAAAAACATGTTACCTAATGAATCTGCAGTTTCATACTCATAGGAACGATAAACTTCCCACCAATCCTCTGATTCTTCTTCATAGTGCTTGTGTAATTCATGTTCCAATGTTTCTGAAGTAGCTTCTTGATTATCAATTGAAATTCCTGGTGGTTTAATTTTTGAAGATTTTTTTGGTGGTGGTGGCTGAGCACGTTTTTTCAATAGCGATGTTGAATGCGATAATGACGAAGGTTCAGAGAAGCTTAATAAACCATTTTTAAATCTTATATCAAATAAAGGATCATGCATATCATAAAGTGGGGCGATGAAATCTTTATTTTTAGGGATTTGTGAATTGTCATCAATTAATAATGTATCGTGATTATTGCTTTGTTGATGATTTATGGATGCAGAAAAGTTTAATGATGGTAAAGATGATGAATAATTAAAAATTGATATTTTGGATAGGATTAATAGTAATAATAATAATAACAACAATAATAGGAAGGCAGAAGATAATAAAATAAATTTATAGTGAATTGATATTATTGATTGTTTTTGTAATTGTTTTATTTGGTGATTCTTTTGGTGTTGTAGTTGACGCGATCGTGTTGGTAATTGATAAAGATGACTTGGCATTATAGAATTTTTCCTTTTATTAAAGAAAATCCTATTAATTCAAAAAATAATAGTAATGTTTTATATAATGTTTCTAGCCAAGAAAATAATTAAATATCCCATGCATATGATTTTAACAATGACTATAATTTATTATTTTTGAGAATATTATATAAATTATATTTCTAATGCATCAATAAAACCATAATATTTACAAATTGATTAATGTAATCATTTAATCAAAAAAAAAAATTTTTTTTTCTTAATCAATTTAAAAACAACATCATTCGATATTAGTAAGAGGAGTAGTATTGGTATTAGCATTATTGATGGTAATGTTATTGGTAGCAATGTAATTTTGCCCGTTTATATTAATTTTGTTATTAATATTTAAAAGGTTTGTGAAATCAACAGTTTGTGGATTTAGAAAAGGTGTTCCTATCAATTAATAAATAAAAATAGAATTGGCAAATAAATATGTCATCAAATTTTTGTAATAAATCACGTTTATTTAATTACTTACTTGTGTTGAAAGATTTTTGTTGAGTGGGAGACAAAGTATCATCATACGCTGGAGCTGTTGGTCGAAAGTTTTTTGGAATCAAAAGTCCAGATTCTTTATTTGAAATATTTTCTTTTATCCACTTTAATTCAGTTTCTATTTTACTATAATATTAAAAATAACATGAATTTTTTCTGAAATATAAAATTTGGAACTATATTAATTGAATCTCAAAAATATATATTGATTACCTGCTTATCTCGTTTTCTGTTGGCAAAATTGCTTGAACATGTGACGTACTAAAGTATGGATTTGTAGCTTTTATAATTGCCAACCACTCTTCATCATACTTTAATTCCATAACTTCATTATCATTATTTGGAAATTCTAAAATCTTTGCATAATAATAATAATGATAATCTGTTATTATGTTTTGATATTCTGGATATTTTGAAAAAAAAAGATATATATATATATATGGTGATTGGCAAACCTGTAAAAATTTTCTCCCAGGAACACATTTGTCCAACGATAAAAATCTTGTTGTTGCAATATTTGAAGTGGATGATGAAGATAATGTTAAATCAACCGTTGAAGTTGTTGTTACTGTTGGCATTGTTAATGATTTATTATTACTATTATCATTGTTATCAAGTGACATTTCATTACCAGCTTCCAAAAATTCAGTATTAGTATTTCCTATGATTAATTTATTTTCATTGACATCACCAGGAACCTCACTTATAATTTTTTTGTCATCATATTTCCCTTCGCCCACCTTCTCTTTCATTCCTTCATCCAACTTTTCATTAATTTCTTCGCCTAATTCCTCATCCAACTTCTCTTTCTCACCGTCATCATCGTTGTCATCATCGTCATCATCGTCATCAAGATTCATATCTATTTCGTCAGGATTCACAACTTTTTCTTCAATATTAAAACCCTTAAATTCTAATAAATTACCATCGTTACTATTGTAATTATTGATTGATGATGAATCATGATGAACTAAAGCAGCGAATTTAACATGATGATGTGCAGCAAACCAAAACTTAGGCTTTGATTTATATAATAAATGTTTAAAAGGAGGACATCCAAATTTGCCTGAATTAATCTTGAAAATTACAAAAATAAACGATAGTTGATAAAATATCTGTTTTTTTTTTTTTTGTTAATTAAAATTATAAAAAATATGTAGTATTTACATCTTTTTCAAATGCTGGCTTCTGTCTAAGAAGTTGACTTAAATCACCATGATAACTGATACCTTGTGGCCAATCATGAGATAAAAATATGTCCATTGGTTTTTGTATCTAGACAATAAAATATAATTATAAAATAATAAGTATATATATTTTTTTTGATTAGATGAAAAATTTTTTTTTTCAAAATGATAAATATGAACCTGAAGTAACTTGTATATTTCATAAAATCTAACATGATATGAACTAATCTTTGAAGATCTATTGTAAGGGTAAGTTTCATGATATCCTAAATAAACAAAAATGAACTTAATTAAAAAAAATCGTGATTTAAAAATCATCATAATTTACCATGAATTTATTACCTAAATTATAATCACTATTATAATATATTCCTGATGCTCCACCAATACGAAGACCTCCAAAATTAATTACATTTGAATATCCCATAAAATAAATATTATCACAGACCCACCCTCCATAATATCTAAATCTCCCCAAAAACATTAATTAGTATTCCTCTTTTAAATAAATTTTAAATTAAACAAGAATTCTTACAATTCCCATAAATAATTGATTGCTTCATGATTTCCTCCTATGAAAATTGTTAGATATGGTGCCTTTTCTTTACCAGAATAATATTTGTAAAAGCTGCCAAGTTCTTTATATTTTTCTGGTACATTCATACAATCCAAATCATTAAGGTTTCGTATTGACTTCATATTATTATATTTATAATTGAATAGTATTATGATAAATGTAAAATTTAAAAATTATAATAAATAAAGATTTAGAAAGCAAATGTAAATTTCTACCTCAAAATCTCCACAAATCAATAATAAATCAATTTTAATTTGATTAACATTTTCAATATGCTTTAATGTTTCATAAATTATATCTAAAGTGTTATGACAACAACCTTGAATAGCAATCTTTTAAATAATTAAAAAAAATTTATCGAAAAAATTCCAAACAATAATACTATTAATAGTGACTAACTACAATACATACTTTCATGATTCAAATAATTGTTTTGTGCCTTAAACAAAATGAATTGGATTGGTGCAAAGTTACACCAAATCGTATGACGCGCTTTTTTTTCTTTTTTCTAATCAAAAAAAAAAACATTGTTAAAAATGTCTAATCCATTGAAGGATATTAATGAAAATATTAATTCAATTAATTCTATTGGCGGTTATTCACCATTAAAATATGTAAAAACACTTTTAAAAGATTTTTCAAAATTGCTAAATGAATCTGATTATTATGATACGGAAATCAAAGTTGGGGTAGAGGGCCAGGATATCAGAATCTTTAAAGCCCATTCTACAATTTTAAAATCAAGGTCGTTATATTTTAAAGCTGCATTATCAAACAACTGGGTAAAAAGATCTGATGACGGTGTTATTTTATTTGAAAAGAAAAATATTTCTCCAAGAGTGTTTGAAATTGTTTTAAAGTAAGTTTAATAATGTGCTTTATTAATTAATTAATTATTATATATTTCATTAACAAACTTATTAATAATGATATATAATTGTTCAAAGCTATATTTATATTGGGGTTGTTGAAACACATGTAGACCATTTGGATCCTAATGAAATTTTAGAACTTCTTGAAGCCTGTGATGAATTATACTTTCATGAAATGATTGAAGATTTACAAATTCATTTAATTGAAAAAGATAGAACATGGCTCCAACAAAATATAGTTTACCTTTATAAATATTCATTTGAGCATCAATCATTCAAATTACTTCAAAAATTTTATGATGGATTATTATTCACTAATCCAGAATTATTTTTAGAATCTCACGACATTGAAACAATTGAAAAAGCAATGCTTATATCTGTTTTAAAAAATGATTTACCATTAGGTGAGATTGAAGTTTGGGATTATATTGTACAATGGGGATTAGGTCAGAATAAGGAATTACAAAAAAATGTTTCAAAGTGGAATAACAATGATTTAATGAATATACTGGAAGACATCATTCCTTTAATAAGGTTTGATAGAATTTCCTCGAAAGATTTTCATGAAAAGATTTCACCATTTAAAAATATTTTCAAAAATGAATTATACAATGAACTTTTACAATATTATAATAATGAAGAATTGGGATTAAGATTATTGTCCCCAAAAGATCCAAGAACAGATAATGTAAATTTGTTGAATTTAGAAACCAAATGTCTTATTTCTAGTTGGATTGATTGGAAAGAAGATATCTATAATGAAGATAATTTGCCTTATAATTTTGAATTGATATTCAGTGGAACTCGGGATGGATATTCTCGTAAATATGCTTTTCAAGAAAAATGTTTTAATATTAAAAAAACTATAGTTCTTATGAAGATTAAAGAAACTGGGGAAATCCTTGGTGGTTATAATCCAGCTTGTTGGAACATTAAAGGAAGAGCTTTATCAGAGACTTATTGTATCGATGATACAGAACAAAGTTTTATTTTTAAGATTGATGAAAAGCAAATGAATAATTCGGTACTAAGTAGGCTTGAAGTAAAATATGGAATAATACATTGGGGTACGCTTTATGATTTTGAAGAAGATGAAGCCATTCTAAATTTTAAAGATTTACAGTTATTGAGAAGCGTTGAAGATGACCAATTTTATTGCAAATATCGGGTTAATTATCGGCATGAGAACGATTTGAATCTTAGAAATGATCACGTAGATTTTCATTTGTTAGAAGAGTTTGAAGTTTATAGATTGGTTAGAAAAAATTTAAAAATATGCGATTACTTATATAACCCCATTAGCTATTAAGTATATCAATTAAAACTAATCAATAAATCTGATATTAATAAAGATTTTTTGTAGCTCAATGGAAATAATATATATATATATTAACTTATTTCTTGCATCGCACAATCTAAAGATTCATCACTAATTAAAATGTCAGGAATTTGACCTACTATAATCCAATATTCTTTGGATTGCAACCCTGTCTGTATGGATGGATATTATTAGCACACCCCATTGCTGTATGATAAAACGAATTCCCATGTTAATGGATTATTTATTTCACGATCCGAATTATCACACGCTTCAAAACAATAGCTGGGTCAAGTTTTCCTATCACGTTTCTGCGACATTCTAAGATTGGATATGTTATTACTATTAGTGCTAAATCTATTTTGAAGGGAAAAAGTCCAAAGTTAAACTAGTTACGACTTATGCAAAACATTTTGACTGCTAAATTCTCTAGTTTCGGAAATCAAATCACTGTTACCATTACGAATAAAAAAATCCTACAAAGAAGCCACGCTCTTGATATTTTGATTAATAAATACTAATTAATTAAGATAGTAACTCTCGTTATAATAAATCCCCGTCATGATGATATATTTCATCCGAAGCATTGACTATATAAAAATAAAATAACTTCCATCAATCAGGGGTGGAATAAAATTCCTGGAATAATTTCAATAAGCACATTAAAAAATGTTATATGATATCGCTAGCTTGATTTTTGTTAGTTGTCAGCCACTGACCACTTGTCTATTTGCAGATAAATTTTGTCAAAGTGTCTCGGTTTCCTTTCCTATTGCAGACAAATTTTGGTCGAGTATCTTGGCTACATACGAAATAAAATATATAATATGTACAAGAAATATTTATAACTATTACTTGAGGCATCCCTGCAAGCAATATAGTAAGATTAAAATAGATTCATCTATCCCTAACTAATAATTAAAAGGTTTGCCAAGCCATTAATCATTAGAAAGGGTTATGAATCAATCACACCGGATTTGTTCAACGATAAGAAGAGAAATATGTCTATTACTATTAATTAATTAATTAGTCAACTATGTAAAGTTATTTTTATTATCAATGTGTAAAGATATTATTACCAAGATCATTCTTACAATAAAGGAAATTTCAAGCGTATTTAATTATAACCAACATGACTTTTTACCCAATAAAATATACTTGATAGAAATGATAATGTAAAACAGTAAATTCTAAAGTCCCTTCTTTACTTTTCTTTGTTAGTTTGGTCTCTTGCTTTACAAAACTCCTTAAACTGCTTATTTAACAGCCGTATGTTTACAACAATTACTTTCTAAATCTTTGCTTTATACCAAAGCAAAAACCTTACTACACTACGCTGATTAATCAACATTGATACCAAACCTCGGAGTTTTATACCACTCTGATAACCAAGGATAATTAAACCCTACTGTTTAATTTCCGACTACAAAGTTGTTTATTAACAAGAATATTTTATTTTATTAAAATTATGAAATATTTATTACAGAACGGATTATTTGTAAAGAGATTAATTTCTCTTGACTTCGAAATATATGTTAAATAAGCGTTCAAAGACATTATCGTCTCCCAATTCGCATATATTCTTATACTACTCGAAGACATCAATGCCTCCAGCTCATGTGTATCCTGTCTCGTCTCCAACTCACATATATTCTTATACTACTCGAAACATCAATGTCTCCAGCTCATGTGTATTTTTATACTATTTGAAGACATAAATGCCTCCGACTTCTTTATTTATTATATATATTAATTAATTATCAGTTATCAGCATATAATTATATCTCTCATATGTGATTTTTTGAAGGCTAGATTCACAGGGATAGAGAGATGTGTAACCTTTTGGAAGTTGTAGTGCTGGTCTTAAAGCAATTCTTGTTAACATTTTAAAAAAAATCGATGTAATCAAAAATACTAATACCAATCCCAGTAGTTTGTGTTAAAAAAAATTTTTTTGGGAGCGCAACTTCAACTGCGGCGATTAAATCCGTAGAAAATCGAAATTCTTTTTGTAGATTTTTTAACGAATGTTATAACAAAAGGAAAAATATTGATTTTTGATACTGATGTTTTGTTTAACAGATTATTGTTGTATGCGGCTACACCGTTATAAAATTGACACAAATTGATATTTGAAACTTTAAAGATCATGAGAGGCTACTTTACCAGATCTTGCGTTACAATTATCAATCGAATCACAAAGTATTTTTCTTGAATTTTGTGGAATTCATGAGCATTAAGTGTGATAAGAATAAAAAAAAATAAAAAATAAAAACTTGGAACATGGTTGCCAAATCTATTTTCTGGTTGTAATCTCGATTCTTGGATCAAATCATTGTTTAAAAATCAATGATAAACTACTCCATATATGCTTATTATCAGAGTTATAAATAAATTGTATTTATTATGTTTATTTTTTACAAATTATTTGAAAAACTTCTAATTCATCAAATTTGCTACCATCTACTATATTAATGTTACTATAAGCATTATTTGAGTAACTACGAATAGTACCACCACTATTAAAATAAAAATCACCACCATTACCAAAAACTGATAAATTACAAGAATAACAATAAATTGCATGCTCATAATTATTATTAATAACATAACTGAATTGTGCAGTATTGATATTATTTCTATTACTAATATTAAAAATAAAACTTTCAGTTGTATTTTTATATACATTACTTCCATTCCAATTTAGTGGATTATAACCACCAACTATTTGCTCTGAGTTTTGTATTTTACCAACTGAAAGAGTTTTG
>CAJVPN010000870.1:0-20379 GCA_910592215.1 Entrophospora candida
AATATTCAATGTCGATATTGTTGCCATCACTATCATCACCTCATTTATCATTAGTACGATACATAAGCCGACGAAATGAACTTTCGACGAAACAAACTTTCGACAAAATGAACTTTCAACGAAATGATTGTCGACGAAGTGATTGTCGATGAAATAATCTTCGACAAAATGAACTTTTCGACGAAATGAACTTTCGACGAAACAAACTTCCGACGAAATGGGTGTCGACGAAATAATTTTCGACGAAGTAAACGGGACCGATATATTTAACATAATAATAATAATTCTTGGAGATCTAAAATTTCACAAACCTAATATACATATATTGTGAGGTCACAACTATTATTTTCTATATCATGAAACAATTTCATTTCGCTATGAAAATTTCATTAACAACTATGAATGGGAACAACTTCTGGTCTTTGCTTGAATAACTTCGGGACCTTGCTTGAAAAAGTAGAGGAAAGTAAATTCACAATCAACATTTTGTTTTACCCTTGAAAATCGTTAATGAACTTTCCAAAAATAAAAATTAAAAACAATGTTTTTATTTTCTTTATTTACAATGCTTTGATAAAAACAACAATTGGAATGTCTTTATAAAAGTCACGTTTTTTGCTTTGGTGAGTAAGCAAAATTAGGACTAACGTTGGTTAACTAGCGATGTTAACAACGACCAGTAATTTGTTTTAGTGAGTAACTGAGTAAGCAAAGGTTTAGTACTAACGTTGGTCAATTATTGAGTATTAGTAACGGCTAGCGAAGCATTGTCTAAAAGTTAATTGGAAATATTAGTAGTGGTGTTGTGATCGCAAACGTAAGGCTGTAAACAAGCTGCTTAAATTGTTTGTAAAATTAGCAGATAAGGGTAAACAAGGATCACGAGCAAATAAAAGGAACTTTATAGAAGCCTTTTAATTTGTAAAAGTGCCATTTTATTTATTTAGAGTTGTCCGGTACCATTAAGTGTACGCTTACAGATTCGTCTAGACACAAGAGGCAGGCAATAAACGAAAACCAAAGTAATTCGTAAACTAGTTAATTGAAAAGCACCAAATTATTGTGAGCTGTTAGCAATCAACTAACAAGAGTAGCCCAAAAGTTAAACCACAATCAGCAATATCACCATTTTCACAAGAATCATAAAACTGTAAAAAAAAAGTTTATTATTTCAAAATATTATTATAATTTAGCTTTAAGAAACAAAAAAAGGATAAATAAAAAGATAAATAATTATAAAAAATGAATTTATGGTTGAGACTAAATTAATTAATTAAAAACATTGATAATAATTTCTAATTAATTAATAACGAAATTTTTATTCATCTTTGTTAATATTTTAGAGAAGGGAGTTAAAATCAAGATTTAGATTTAGCAATTTCTTCATCTAATATTCTACTTGTATGGTATGCACCTGGATGTAATTTGTGTACTTGTTGCAAAGCACTAGTACTGCTGCTACCATCAAGCCTTTTAATTTTAAAAAATTTGAATAATCTCTTTGTTATGCTATTTTTCAAATTTTTTTTTTCTTTTTTACAAATTTCATTCAATTTCTTATCAGCAAAGTTAAAAAGCTCTCCACTAGTTGGTCTTTTCAATGGATCCATATCCCAACACCTCTGCATCATTTGTGCATAATCACCAGGCATTCCAGGTAATATTGGTGGTCGTAAGCCTTCGCATATATCAAAAATTAAATGATGATTGTGAGCTCTATTGTCAAATGGTGGATGACCTGCAAATATTTCCCACATTAACATCCCAAAACTATAAACATCTGTTTCTTTTGTGTTCCTATTTCCATTAAATAGCTCAGGTGCAAGGTATGGTACAATTCCAAAGATTTTATTTGATAGTTTTTCATCAACTGGACCATGTAACCCTAAATCTGTAATATAACAATGACCTTTTTGCATTAACACATTGCCACTATGTAAATCACAATGGATTAAATCTTTTTCATGTATACAATTTAATACTTTACATAAACTTTCAAAGATACTAATTCTTTTTTTTAATGTTAAATTCAAATTTTTTTTTTTCAAATAATCCCTTAAATTTCCTTCTGATTTATAATTTAAAACTATTGCATAATTTCCACTATCTGGGAATTTAGTTATACCATAGCAAGCAATAGTCGCCGTTCGATTAATTTTACAATAATTCATTGCCTAAAAATAAATATAAATCAATTAGTATTTATTATATAATACAGTATTGTTTTAAATGATAATTACCAACCTCATCAAAAAAGCCTTTTCCTGGATTACCTGAATCATTTAAATTTTTTAATACTACTTCTTGCACAAATTGCTCTCCTATATAACTAAATTCCTTTTTATTTTCATCATAATCCTTAATAGTTCCTCTTGTCCATGTAGCAGTATAAATTGAACTAAATCCACCTTCAGTTAACTTTGTTACTTTTACAAATTGCTCAAAAGGTATCCATTCTAAAATAAAAGTTGGCAGAGATGATTTCCTTTGGCATTGTTGAATAAAATCATCAATTATGTCATTCTCAGATGTCCAAGTAGTGAAAAGATTCTGTAATTGTAAACTAATGCAACCTTCACAGAATCTATCAGAATATCTTGTTGATTTACATTCGTTACATTCTTTTGGTTTTCCCAATTTATTTCTTGCATTTTTTAATTCAAAGCGATAAATAAACTCTTCCTTACAATGTTCTTTTTCATTTTCAGAAAGCTCCTTGTTTTTCTTGAGTAATGAAAAAAAATAGTCATTTTTACTTTCTTTGCCAGAATTAACTCTAGCATCATTATACATTTCATTATAAATTTTAATTACAAATTCCTTTCTTTTTAGTGATGATAAATAAAGATAATATTTCATTGTAAATAAATTTATAAGATTTAAAATTTGACTTGATGTTTTAATGAATAGGGAAGTAAAAAATGAATAACACTAATCCGTTTATTTATTTATTATTATGTAACACATAATATTATTGGACATACTCTGGTGAAAAATAAAAATTGCACAACCCTTAACATCAAAGAAGAAAAATTTTATTATTCATCATGATGCCAAAAATTCAACGAAACTTATCATACTAATATGTACTATGTAAAACTTGTTCTACATACCAATATTGACCAACTTATGTGTGCTTCAAACTCAGGTACCAAAGACAGCTTGAGCACACTACCAACACTATTGCGTATAGTTAACTTTAAAGTCAAAATTTCATAAAAGATGAAGAATCTGGTGATTTTGTTATAGAGGCTGGTGCATCAATTTTGGCTGTTTTGTTAACATTTATTAGTAGTAATGAATTGAATCTGTGTAAACAATTTAGGGTATTGTGCAATTGATATATTTGACTATATCTGATCAAGTAACTATTCATGAGGCTACGGAACAGCAAACTATTTCATCAATATTGGCAGCTGCAAATCCAATTGGTGGTCAATACAACAGGAGATTAACATTGAGATTATTTTCAAAAAAAAAATTCAACATAATAATAATTATATGTATATTTCTAGCAATGTAAGTTTATTTGATCTGTTTTTTTTTTAGTAATTGATTAATGTAAACCCAATGTGGATGGTATGATGGTAAATCATATTATAATAATAAGAACACATTAACATGGTGATGATGCTATTGATCCATAATTTATCATCAAACAACTACATCGACATATAAAATGCACAAGGATTAACCTCAGATTATACATGAAGCAGGAGAATTACTATTAAAAATATAAAGAATTGGAACTGATGACGTTTCAGGTGTAAATCAAAACTCATATTGTATTAGTGGAAAGTATTGTTCTTTAATCTGAAGCTATTGCAATGCTCATTGTAATCAAGAGATAATTTATTATTTGTTATTTATTATTGTAATTATTAAATCACTCGCAATAATATAATTTGTTTGTTTGTCTAGATTTTACCTGAATATGTAAATGAAGCTTATAATCTACTAAAAAACCCATAATTCATATTTATCATCATGATTTAGTTTTGGATACTTTGAAACAGATGATATTGATAATACACAAAGAACTACAATGTCAACTCAAAACAATAGCGTCATGGGTTTAAATGTCAATACTACCAACAGTGATCAATTGACAATGTCAAGAGGTATCATCATCTTCTACTATCACAAGAAGACAGTTGAGTGTCCACGTAGGGAATATGCACAAACCAGATGTAGTGTTTTGAAAGTATTATATTATTATTATCATTATTGTCATTGCCGTTTATTTTTATTATTATTCTATATGATTGCTTTCCAAATAGCTTGCACAGAAAGTTATACAGTATGTCAATAGCATCTTGAATATCAGGAAATGGAAATGGAGATTGGTAGCTTGGGAGAAAAATAAAATGTTTTCTCAAGAAAATGAAGGGGTTAGGCTTTTACCTCCGCTAAAAATATCTTTTTATATTTATATTTATTGTTGAATGTTTTATAAAAAAGGATTATCAAGATTTCAGCTATAGTAATAGTAATTTGATAAATGCTAAAAAAATTCCTTTATTTTAAATTTCTCTCTATATATATTTATTTCATTACTAAGTTAAACATCCAAAAGAGATAATGATGCTTCATGAATCTTTTTCCTAATTAGATACTTGAGAAATTAAATTTATCTAAATTCATAATACTTTATATTTTCTTTTTGTTGGATCAGGATCACTTGCTCTTGATTCAATTCTGTTTAAAGTTATCAATGCTAATAATACTACATCAATTGTTGTTGTATTTCCTATTTATAATAATATAATTGAATATTATATATATATTTATATAATTATAACGTTTTATTAAATCTTGCCAAATTATATACACACCAACGCCGATTTCATTCAACAATTCATCATAAGTTATTTCATCAAACTCTTGTCTTGGAAATCCTAAAACATCTTGCCTATCTTTTTTTAAAAAACCAAAATATTTAATATTTAATCATCATTGTTATAATTAACTAGTTTTATTATTATTCACCTCTTATTATTTCATTAATATCAATTATTACTTGGTTTAGGAACTAGTAATAATAGTGATTAATAAGAAATATATTATATAGCGCATATCCTCAATGCATAAATAAATAGTGATTTTTTAGTTTACCTCCACATTGATTTGCATTTTAATAGCTAAATCGAGTGATTTCATTTCTTCTTTTGTTATTAATTTTATTTGTCTACATACAATTTGTTCAAATGATTTATCATTATCATTAATATGTCTTTTCCTTTCATTTGATGATAAAACTTGAGTAGATTTATTATAATAGTCTGAATTTAATTGATTAATATCGTCACTAATTTGATGGATTTGTGGTATTTTATCTCGTTGAAATGGTGTTAATGATAGTCGTACATCTCTATACACGCTATTATTTAATATTATTATATTATTATATAAATTTATGTATGTAATATTATATTATTTGATAAATTTTATTATAATTACTTTTGGCTAATTTTATTAGCAAATGCATCGGGTGTGCCTAGATGATAATAATAACATAAAAATCAATAACCAATAGGTAATTTAATAATTTATTAATATAACAACTTGATAATAATATTAATAAATAATCACCAGCCTTGAGTATTGCTAGAGCGTGATCTGATATTCCAAAACTTTCAAGCGTAGGACTTTCTTGAGTGACAACTGAAAGGCGTTTAAATGTTTTATTTGCTTTACGCGGCGTAACTAAAATATTATTTTCTTTTGTTAATTCACTTTCGATATATCCTGTATTTTTACTTGCTATTAATTCTACTGTTTTCTCGATTGATTTATCATTATTATTATTATTATTATTATTATTATTATTATTATTATTCTGATTTTCTTCTGCTAATACTAAATTCTCATAACTGGTAATTGATTGTGTTGGTATAAATGAACCTAAATTATATTTAATTTAATTTAATATAATATATGTGCAAGATTTATTATATTGTAATTTATATAAGGAAAAATCAATCAAGATCACCCACCTTCTAATCCAAATTCATATAATTTTTCTTCTAACTCAAAAATACGGTCTTGAATCTAATAATTAAAAATTAACAAATTGATTCATTGCTATTATTGAAATATTTATATTTATACTATATATAAAACCATTATTTACTGTTACATAAACAGCAATAGCTGCACAAACAATTTCACTCAAAGGAGTGCTCAAATCAGGTGTATTTTCTATTTCTTTTATTTCATTAATCATTTTTTTAGTATGTGATAGCATTTGTCTTAAATAATTTTCTTGACGACCAGAGGATATCGGTAATGCTGGACTTTTTAATGACATTCTTTATCAAATTTTTTTAAAGAAAAGAATGAATGCATTATTAATTAAACAATTAGAAAATGAATCAGAAAAAAATATTAATTAAATTTACTTTAGATCTTGACAGGCATCTTCAAGCTGGGAACTAAAGTTTGTTAACTGTGAAAAGAATTCATCCATTCTGTTTAATTGCAAATTTAAATTTTGTTTTGACGTGTTTTCCAAAACAAATGCTGATCGTGTGTAATAAAATGCACGTGTAACGAAGACCCCATTATAAAAGAAGTTGGTGATTTATTAAAAATTTAAAGCGACCATCAAATCTTTTGAAAATGAATGATGTTTGTCTAAAAAAATATTTTTATAAATCTTTCCAGGCATTGATAAATTTGATAAAGTTCTTAATAACTCTTTCCGAAACAAATCTAGATTTAAATCATTTTTGAAACTCCCAAATTAGAAAAGTAAATGCCCATTCATGTAATTATGTATCATTTTGGATTTGCAAGTTTAGTAATATTTTTATATAATATAATATTTCTTCATGATTGTTATGAGTAAGTAAATATACTGAGGATCAAAGCATTGAATTGCTCTAAAGAGAGATAAAGCATTATGCTTGTCAGTATCCCCTTTTGAATTTTGATGTAAATGCTTCTTGAAAAATATTAACGCAAGGCGAATGGATTATATTTGAAGGCTAATATAGGGATTTGAAAACCATGCAATAAAAAAACAATAGAGCGTTGGTAAATTCCTAATAGCTTTATTATCACTATCACACTACTTGGTTCTTTTTTTTCTGGAAAAATGAATCTATAATTATCTGTCTAAATTATAAGTTTAACCAGGAATTCTGTTTGGTTTTAACTGGTAAAGGAGGAGATACAAGAATGATGTTTCTTTTCAAAGAAAAATAAATGAAATCCGCCTTCTCTTTCTTACTGGGATATATGCAAATAATGTTTTAATATCCATATCACTTGTTCTAATAAACTGAAGTATTCATATTCGATCCATGTCTCTCCTGCTAAATTTAATATGCGAGAAATATATGCATTGTGTTTCCTTTTGGAATAAAACTTGATAAGCTTTCAACATTCATGCAACATTATCTGAACGAATACAAGGTATAATATTTCCAAAATATTTAAAATTAATAATAAGGCAAACTTTTAACAATATTCCAATTGAGGTTATGAAAATCAATATTATTAGTTATTTATTTTATATCTCAAATCTAAAAAGAATAAACGGCTGGGGTCAATAAATAATCAAATAATATATAATTTTCTATTCTTATATTTAAATATACAAAAATAAATTTTATTTAAATAAATAATTTCTTGTTATTTCATATTCTCATTGACTGATTACTTGCTCAATTTTACAATAGTTCGCATCTATATAATTAAAATATTAAAGGATATTGAAAAATAATTTTGAATTTTTTTGGAATTAATTATATATTTACCTATTAATACTACTAGCACTTTCACTATTACTATCAATAATGCTATTAATAATAATAAATGCATTATTAATAAAATTAGTAGTTATATAATTTAAGCATAAAAAAAAACTGATATATTTTTTACCGTTTACAGCCAAGATGGCTTAGAACTGCCAAATAACAATATTGAAATTGTCCAAATGATTGAACCATTATAACACGTTGTTTTCTAAAATGTTCAACTAAATCTTGAATAAGATCGGTATTATTATTATTATTATTATTATTATCATCATCATCAGCAACGTTATAATTGCGCTTTAATAATGCCAGTGTTGAATCAATTGTACAAAAAGTACCAGTTCTACCACACCCAGCACTACAATGTATAACTATTGGCCCAATTACATCATCATTGTCAACATTGATATTGTTATTTACTAGTAGATGCGCTTCTCCATTTATATGTTCCTTTTGTAAATCATTAGTTTTTTGAATTAGATTAAGTATATTTTCTGGTGACTCAGGTACTCCATAATCAGGCCATCCAACGAAATGTAATTGGGTAACATGTCTAATAAAATTTTTATTATTAATAGTACTATTATTATTATTATTATTATTATTATTATTATTATTATTATTATTATTATTATTATTATTATTATTATTATTATTATCATCCCCAAAACTATTATTGATAACAATATGATTATTAATATTATTATTATTAAGATCATTATCAGCATAAAAATAATCATCAATTTTTTCAATTCTAATAGTTCTAATAACAGAAGCAGTGCTAGGATCCAAATACTCTTTTTCCAACTCAACCTTCAACCCTGAATTTTTATAAATGGCCGGACTCTTCAATTCAGGCCAATACTTCTCACATTTGATAGTATTTTTTTCTTGTTCTTTGGTCAACATCACAATAACTCTCGAGTTTTGCTCCCAAACCATCAACCAAAAATCTTCCACAGTATTCTTAGTTGGTCCTTGTGTTACTATATACTTTTTAACATCATATGGTGCTTTGATATAACTTGCATTAATATAATCATCAGTTCTACCTGTACGTTTACGCATTAACTTCACTCTGTTATAGTTGAATGGCAGTATATCACTGTATCTGTTGTATTTTGCAACGCTTGGTTCAAGTGCATCACTTGTACTAAATTTGTTGACTGAATCTTTTGGATTATGTCGCCTTTCTCGGTCATTAATAAATATTTGTTTAAATTTATTCATCAAAGTTGCTTCATCTAAATTTTGAGCCTCGGAAAGAAAAGGAGGAATTACAATAGTAGCTTTACTATCATTATTACTGGAATCATTGTTCAAGTTTTTTGTGTTAGAACTTGACATTGTGATTCTGAAATTTTTTTTTGCTCGATGAATAATTGATAAAAAAGATTTATTGTTTTGCATATCCTAATATTTATGGGTCAAATGATAATTCCATATTATGTTAAGATCTACTGAAATCTTGACATGAATAGAAATATCTTAATGTTAGTATCACATATTACAAAATGTACAAAATTATTTGTGGACATTACAATCTCATCTATTTAATTATTCAATATCTTCCATACTGTATTAATTAATTTTACCTGGACGTTTTTCTTCAAAACTTTACAAAACACAATATTTTATTGATTTAAATAAATATTTTTCCTTATTACATCAATTTCTTTACTTTATTATACATTAAAAGTTCTGTAAAATGAGTTTGTATTAGAAATGATATAAGAAAACACCATAATTGTGTATAGTCGTGATATATGCTTCATAGCTTTGGTTTGGATTTGGTTAACTTTTATAATCCTGGCCTGTGTTCGATGAACATAAGGATTATTACCATGTTTCATTTCACATAATAAAATTAAAAAATGCTTACTAACTTTTCCTTGATTTTTACTTTATTGTAAAACTTACAATATTCATATAAACCAAAAGTAATCAATGTAATTGATCCTGGAAAATTCAGCAATCAGAAATACTTGGAAGGCGCTGAAAATTTGTGGAAGATTTTAAACGTTTATTTGATAAGAAAAGCTGAGCAAGACTCAAATTCTTCATTCAATAGAACGGTAACTAAATTTGTGAGTCGCTTGAATGGTGAGTTGCACTACAAAACAATTCTAGGAAAAAAAGAAATTCAAGAATGTATAAATATGAGGATTACGAAGGAGAAAATAGTGATATTAATGATAATTATATTATTGATCCTCCCGTGAATCGCTTGCTAGTTTTTTATCTTATAAATATTTATATTATTACGAATTATTCTATATTTTTGTGGATCAAAATAATAAAGCATTACTTATCTTTTTGCTGTTTCCTTACTATTACAATATTCGTGATGATTATGCGATACATCTGTCATAAATTTGCAAAATAAATAAATAAATAAATAAATAAATTGGCCCTGACAGGCAGAATTGAAAATAAACCCATGATATTTTTGTTGAATTTTAGCCCACGAAATAGGACGAAGACTTTTAATGACCGCCTTGGTTCTTTTTTTTGCCCATGTGTCCACGTGTTCTGTACGTACTTCCCAATTTACACAACCATTTCCAAAAAAGTTAGGAATAATAAATATTGATCACAGGAGTCAGATTCCTCTCACAAACACGCAATTATGCGTCCTTCATAACCATGGAACTTTTCCATGGGCGAAATCCCCACGCTCTCCCCGGAATTTAATTGCATAGTTGTATCAAGCCAGATTAGCCTTATGTAGTCAGGAACTAATATACTTCAGCATATGCAAGTTTCCATCCAATAATTAAATATTGCATATCGAGTTGTTTGGTGTTTTCAAATTGTCCAAGCACGTATATGAATGAAAGTGAAAGAGTAATCAATCTCCGATAGTCGTATTGTCTCTCTTACTCTCTTACATCTGACATTTCTTATGATTGCTTGATAACGATTATGCGAAAGTATGTACACCAATAATTTACGATGATAAGGAATCACATACCATATAGCTCCACATTTATACAAGATATATAGGCTATTGTATAAAAAATGAGTCATCAATCAATAAAAAAAATAAGTCTCTGGTTATTAGTTAAAAACCATGTCTTCAGTAAAACCATACCAATGTTTATTAATAAATGCCAATCGAAGCTATAACATGAATAACTTGAGCCATAATTTATGAACAATTATAATTAAAAAGGTTATTTCAATTTTAATTTTAGAATCAAATCTTCAATAATTATTGTTAGTTGATTTGATGTTTTTTCACAAGTAATAGAATCAGTAATATAATTCTAAATTAATTTTGTGTCAATACAATTTACTTTGGAATAAAATGACCAAAAAAATCGAGACAAAAAAAATCGTAAATGATTCATATTAAAATCCGACATGGTTCAAGAGAAAGAAGGGAAAGGCATGAAATGCAAACAACTTGTAATTTATTTGTTTTGATATTAAGAAAGTAATTAAAGTAATTACACCTTACAAACTTATGTTAGTTCAGGTATCATGAAAATAAACCAACAAAAAAAACCATGATAACATTTTTAACAACAAATGTACTTATTTAAAATCAACGACTGCATTGCAGGTATAACTTAAAATCTCAACAAGAAAGATAAATAATTGATAAAAATTCAACTAATGAATACGTTTCTAATCTTTATCATTCACCAGAAGTTTCGGAATCGGATGGAAGATCAAGATTGAAGGAGGGAAGCTGTTAATAAAGACCTAAGTTGGAGATCGGATACTTTATAGTTTCTTATTATTTTAATGTTTGTTCTTTTAAAGCTTAAGTTACTACTTTGAGGTTATCTTGTTCAAACTAAACAAGAGTTCCTCGTATGCGAAAAAGGATAAACAATATGATAAGGAATTAATGCACCTACTATTGCACGGGATTTGACAAGAGCAGGCTGTAACGGTTTTTAAATAATGTAGTTAATGAAGTTGGTAAAAAACTTTAATTAGTAACATCCGGTAAAGAAGTAGTTCCGAAGAGAGTTCCGAAGGTGGAGGAGATTTATTTGGGAGAGGAAAAAGAAGTGAAATTAGTAGAATTTGGTTATTTTAAAATTAAAATCATTTTATATTGAGTTATTATTATAAATCAATTTGCAGTTATTATAAAAAGCAATTAATCATATAAACCTATCTGAATGATATCCAATTAATTAGATAAAAAAAATAGAATGAGGAATCAGTTTACTATCAAATGAGAATATTTAATCAATTAATTATCCGATTGATGTCAATCGGCATGTTACAACCACCTATCTATTATATCAATCAGTTAGCTATTAGGTCGATCTCGCTCGGGACGAGTAAATTACCAATTATTCCAGTGATAATAACAACTTTTCTGTCAACAGTGATAACAATCATCTAAACTCTTATTATCGTGATTATTCATACTTTTAAATATTTTTTTTTGGTTGAGCTTTAGTGGAAAATTAGATCATTTTTGTTTGTGGATATCGATAACATCATTTTTTTTTTATTTTTAAATTTTTGCTATATATATATATATATATATATAATGATGTAATAGTAAATAAATAAATATACTGTTGGTAGAAAACTGATGTTAAATTCAACAAAATTACCACTTATTTATTTGTTACCTTTTTCACTCAATTTCATCCAATATATCCATTTTATTGATTCTTTCATTCAGCTATCATTAATTTTTTCATTTCAGCTATTTATTTGTTCATTCCTTCCTTTTGAGTTAATGTCACTATATAGAGGTTTATTAAATGATTAAAGTAATAAATTAATGACTTTTGATATAATACTTTATTTAAATCATATCAAGGAGCATTATGATTATTTATTTCATTTTTTTTTCTTTAAATCTAATCACTTTCTTTAAAGATTCGTAAGCTTCTTTAATGGCAACCATTGGTGGTGGTGATGTTTCTTTATTATCTCATTAGAATCTATATTGACACCATCTTCAATTTGCGCATCTTTTAAAACCATTAAACAATCTCTGTATCATTAAGAGTATTTCAATTACAAGTGGTTCAACAATTGCAATACTTCAACCCGATGAACCAACGCTTGTTGATTATTATCACCAGTTAATTAATGGATTATTAAATAGATTTGTAAACTCGTCATCTTCATTCACAACTGAATTAGTTTATAAATTTTGACCACCAGGAGAATACCTGTCATTTCCCCAACAGTTTTTTATTGTTGCAGTTGCACAAGATCAAGATTGATTAAATAATTTGTAAAATACTACCTACAAACGAACATCAATAGATTATATAAATGAAGAAAGATGTGACTCTAAATTAAGACTGATCACAAATATATTCAAATAATAGCTTTATTAATGTAATGGTGCAATTGGTGTAGTCTTGGATTTCATGAAATCGCTCTGGCATTATATTTTTAAATATATATTAGTTAAATAAAGTAAATAAACATGACTTAGCTTTTTATTACTATCCAATCCTTTCCTTATGCGTAAATGATACCTTTGACCCACTGTTATATGTCTATTACAACGTTATTTAAATTAACAAATTGATATAACCGAAAATTGTATCACCAAAGTAATGATAATACTAGGAACATGCAATAATAATAAGAAAATTTAAGGAACCGATTTAAAAAAAGGCCACATAATGTTCTGGTGGGTAAATTTTCTTGTGTGTGTATGCATGCTTCCCAATTGCATACAATTACAAGTTGAAAAATTCCTTAATAAAAATAAAAATAAACCTGATTTATTATAGGCGGGTTGGCATGGCATCAAGGTGTATTTTGAGATGGTGGAATTTGAGATGGCGGAGTTCAAGAAGGCTGTAGTTTGAGATGGTGGAGTTTGAGATGGCTATAGTTGTTTTAACGATGTTGTTTGCCATCACTGATTATGATGGGTGTCAGACTTATAAAAATTTCCTAATACAAACATGCAAGTGGTTGTGCTTGCGCACGCCCCATAACTATAGAATTTACTACAGGTGAGCAAGTTGAACACGTTCGAAGGCTTCGGACAAGCGAGAAGCTTCTCGACAACGATACAATTGTAGACTCAGAGCGGCGGCGCCCCCCTGACGAAAAGTTACTCTATTGAATACTTAGCGAACCCTACTTGCATCATCGTATCATCGGGGGTAATCGAGTCAAATTAACCTAATGTGCCCTAGGAAGGTGAGAACAACTGTGATATTTTAAATATTCAAGCCTTTGGAGATGTACTTCTACTACATGTGTAAATAAATTTCCAACGATCGGATTTTTGGTGTTTCCAGGTTGTTCAAGAGTGATTCTCCATGTGCGTGTGTGTGTGATCTTCAGCAGTCATGTTGTTTTTTGTTTTTATAATTATTTAATCTTAGTAACGATCACACAAAGAATCATTTGTTCGGAATCTTATATTTACCCATCACTATAATGAACTTTTGCTCCACGTTTATAAAATGTTTAGGCTACTTTATAAAAAATAAAAAAATAGTACCAATACAAAAAGGAACGTCTCTGGCTATTTAATAGTTTTATCTTCTTCCTTAATATGCTTATTAACAAATGCCTGCCTAACTAGCTTCCTTGTTTTGATTTTTCATCTCGCGTTCATAAATTTTTTTGTACACTATTACTGTGATCGACCGACCATAAGTTTATAATTTGTGTAACATCACGTTTTATTTCACTTTGAAAATAGTGCCAAAGAATCAACATTTATTATGTATATTATTGAGAAAAACAAAAATCCTCACAAATGACTGGTTAATTATATATGTTTTTATTAATACTCGCAATTGCTTATTTTCTTAATAGAATTGCAATCAAGTAAAGCAAATGAGAGTGTGATGTTTAAATATGCATATCATTTTCCATCTATAGTATTTCTTATAATTTTAATTTTCGGATTTGCTTAACCGAACCGAACAAATTGAAATTTAGTCATGAAGCGTAGTGAGAGTAGTGGGTGGAAAATTGCATGCATAATTAATTTCAAGATTATTCTAGTTTTTATTAAATATAATTAATCCTTAATAAACTTTAAAAAAACAAATACTGTCTTTATTTTCGCACTTTGATAAAAGCAACAAGTGTGGTGGAGACAGCAATTGTGAGGAAGCCACAGTTTTTTCAATTAACCTTTAAACAATACAGTCAGAGCTCGTTAAATCCATAGGTCCGGGAAACACTTTTGACCAAAAGAACGCTTGGTTGTTATTATAATTTGAATTTCATGAAGCTGTGAAATATCGACCGGAAATATTAGATTTAACGTGTGACATTTCGCTTCTATTAATTTTCCATATATTAATATGCATTGTGAATGTGCATTCCTTACATTTCTACAAAGACACTTGTATTTTAATAAAACAAACAATTAAATATTGACAATAAACTGTATAAATTTTTTTTCCTTAAACTGTCAAGGCTTTTTTTCCTTTAACCCTTTACACATTATTTTAGAATTTGTTGGGGATTATTGATATTATTATTAAAAACCAACCATTGTGTTTGAAAAAGGATTGCGAATTAACAATCTATATAGAAGGGATTTTTTGTTTCTAATTTTGGCACAATCAAAGTCTTTTCTAAAACGAATAATACAAATTACACAAAGTTCCCCGATTAAAATAAATACGTAATTCAATGTAACGTTCTAACTATAATAAATATAGAAAGCGTAAGAATTTTTTTTTTACAAATTTTCTTTTTTTTATTGAAAATGTCTAGTAATAATATAAATAATAATGACTCATTAAACGGCCCTATTAATGTCAACAACAACAACAACAACAACAATACCTTACCATTAAAATTTAATGATAAACTTGCAAATGATTTAGCAAAGTTATTCGAAGAACCTGATTCGTATGATTTAGAAATTAGAGTTGGAACAGATCAGGATAATGTAAAAACTTTTAAAGCTCATTCTAGTATTTTAAAAGTAAGGTCCTCGTATTTTAAAGCTGCTTTATCTAATAATTGGTTGAAAAAGTCTGAAAATGGTATTACGATATTTGAAAAAGAAAATGTACCTTCGAATATATTTGAAATTCTTTTAAGGTAAGGTTTATTTAATTGATTTACTTGATTGATTGATCGAATAATTATTAATTAAAAAAAATTTTTTTTTAAAAAAGATATATCTACAGTGGAATAATTAATACAGATAATTTGGATGAAAATGTTATTCTTGAATTACTTGTAGCTTGTGATGAATTGAATTTTGTTGAATTACTTGATGTATTGCAAAATGTTTTAATCAAAAAAGGGGGAGAATGGTTTCAACAAAATTTGATTTATCTTTGTGATATTGCATTACAACATAAATCATTCAATTTACTTCGTAATGAAATAATTCATCAAAGTCCAGAAGCATTCCTAAAACATGATTATTTTGAAACTATTGAAAAATCAGAATTTATATTTATATTGGAAAAAGATTATTTGGAATTGGAGGAAATTGATCTTTGGAGATATGTCATCCAATGGGGAATAGGTCAAGATAAAGAGTTGGGAAAGGATATTTTACAGTGGAGCAATGAAGATTTTATTAAATTGAAAAGCATAATTGATGACATCCTTCCATCAATAAGATTCAATGAAATTTCTAGAGTTGATTTTAAAAATAAAATCAAACCTTATGAAAAAGTTTTTAATAATAATGTATACAATGAAATCCGTAGATATTATTATGACAATTATGACAAAGTATATCAGCCAAGGTTGTTACTCTCCAAACCTCCAAGAATAGGGAAGAGAAGATTATTAAATTTTGATATGATGTGTTTAATTTCCAGCTGGGTTAACAAAAGAATTGATAGATACAATGTAAGTAATTTACCTTATAAATTTAAATTGATCCTTAGTGGATCTCAAGATGGATTTTCTAGGTCTGTCTTTGAAGATAAATGTTACAATACAAGACAAACTGTGACTCTAATGAAAATTAAAAATACAGAAGAGTTAGTTGGTGGTTACAATCCAGTTTTTTGGAATCTTGAAGGAATGGCTCCAAATGATCATTACATTATTCAGACAAATAATTGTTTTATTTTTAAAATTGATAAAAATCAAATAGATAATTCAATATTAAGTAGAGTAAAGGAACCTAACTATGCAATAGTTCATCCTAGACAAACAGTTAATATTGTTAGAGATAATATATTGTTTCATGAAATATCAGTTGGTTTTAATGATTTAGCATCATGTAATAGTGTTGACAATCAACCATATTGTTCTTATTGTTACAAGTGTGTATATGAAAATAACTTGGATCTTAAAAATCACACCAATAGAGTTCATTTGATAGAAGAATTGGAAGTGTATAAGTTAGTAAAAAAATTTTAAACTTGATATTTTTTTTTTTAATGCTTAAAAAAATACAGTTCATTACTATTTGTTAATAAAATATTTACAATAAATGCTAATACATTGCTACCATCCATAAATTCATAATAATGTTGTGCCTGATAATTCTTCCAATCTTTAATAATGTTATTTGAAAAAATTTTTTTTTGGAAATTTACAATTCATTTTTTGATATTTGAATATCTATCCACACAAGTTTAAAGATTGTTTGTTATTTGTATGTTCATAAGGTCATTCACTACCAGACCTTATGAATATGAATACATCTCTAATATATTTTCTTGTGTATATATATATTCAGCATTGAATTTCTCACTTGCAAGAGTTGTTTCTTTTGTTTTAAACAACTTCTATATTGGACTTTTACAATCTTTTGACAAACCAAATGACTATTTGCAATTCCAATTTTGAAAATATAAGCCATATGCAAATTAGATGTTTTTTCCAATGTTTATAACAAGGACACAAACAACATAGGCAACCTGTTAATTCGAAGGTATTTTTGGAGATCAGTATCTGATTGGTTAAAATAAAAATTCGGATTATTGGGGTAATTTAAATAGAAAAAATTCTAAAGTAAAACTACAGTTTAATGGGGTAAAGTTTATTTAATGGGGTTTACAGATTAATGGAGTCATGCTCTGGCAATTATTTATTGCATATTAATTAAATAAAACAAATAAACATGACTTAGCCTTTATTATTTTCCTTGTGCATGAATGATATCTTTGCCCCATTGTTATGTATGTCTATTACAACATTTATGATGGTTGGTTATACAATAAATTAACAAATAAATAAAATTGATAAATTGCAGTAATAAATTTAAGGAACTGATTTTGAAAAAAGTCACATAATGTCCTGATGAGTAAAAGTTGACAGAATTGAAAATGTACCCTGATATTCTTTTCTATGTAAGGATGATGGTTCCATCAAAAGTGCTGTGGAAAATTTTAGTGGTTGAGTATATACTCAGTTCCTTTTTCTTGTGTGTGTGCACATGCTTCTCAATTGCATACAATTACAAGTTGAAAAGTCCTTTAATTGGTGATCCGCGAATAAATGAGAGAGATGTCGATCATTTTAATATAAAATTTTGTCACCTATCATTATTAATAAAATTGAATTTTTCTCAAATCTCAGTGTCCATATTTATTGATCCCCATGTCCACACAAAAATTTAAAAGTCACCTTTTAGCAACTGGCAAAATTGATAACAGTCTTCATTATGGTCCTTTTGCTACTCATTGGTGGTATTTTTTCAAGTCCAATAATCAAGGAACAACATTTCCAATAAGACATCATATGAGAATCAAATATAAAATCAACCAACAAGAATTTATAGTTAGAGTAGTTAAAGGTACAAGTGATGACAAATGGGTGCCTGGGTATGTATGTGAATCAGATATAGAAGGAAGAATTTACTCAACTCCAATTGTAGTAGTTAATGAATTTTATAAGAAAGATTCTGATACAAAAACACTCTTTTCTGGACCAGATGTTTTAGGTTTTGGAGATGAAGCAATGATTAAACAATTGCAAGTAGGGGTACCTTTTTTTCCTTTTAAAATTATTACTAATGATATTCAAGTTTTTGTAGCATCAATAGGCAGTTCATACCAGGAGGAATTAAACTTTGCAGGTCCTGGTTATCTATCCACTTTTTTTCACAGATATTCCGGAAAAGATCTTTGATATGTCAATCAATAATTGATACAAAATGTCAAATTGATATATATTTTCAAGGGAAATTAGTTTGTACACATACAGGAAGCACACCAACTGATGTTTGGAATAAGTTGATGTTCCTAAGAAAATATGATGGAAAAGAATTATTTGGACTTACTAATTCATTTACAATACAAAAAATTAAAAATTATATTGATGCTCCTTGCTGCACATTCTCTGAATGGGATTATATCAACAACATGATGCCTGCACTTGAGAAGCATTTAAAAAGAAAAATATCTGTTTTGGATTTAAATTGGCATCAATTTTTTATTGGATGGAAAGAACAGTTAACAACTGTTATTGAATTAAATTCACATCTCACTTCTATATATCCATCAAATTTTGAAATCACTGATACTATATTGAGTGCATGGAGAAGAATGTTGAAAAGCATTGGATGTACCAATGTAACACCCTATAAAAAAATTATATCAAATGTAAGAATTTTAATTATGCCAAATAATTTTTTTGTTATCATATTATATAATTGATAACTATTAACTTTCTATTAACAATCAAAACAATAGCTTGAATTCTGGACATATGTAGAGAATGCATCAAATGATTGTGCTTTGATGCTTTGTTTATATAAAAATAACCTTCTAATTGGTGTTACATACAATAAACCAATTGTGAAATTATCTGAAAAGAACCACAAACTCCAAAATAAAGTTGATAAATTTTGGAATTGTTTTAATATTTCAATTCAAATGAACAATCATGGATTGGATAATAAACAAAGAATATTATCAGTAATTGCTGACCATTTTACATATCATGAATTACAAGATAATTTGAAGGTAATTTTTATTTAAAAATTCATTTTACACAATGATCAAATTTTCATGAAAATTTTTTCTATGTAGATTTCAAATAATTTAATAAATGCAGCAAAAATGTATTCACGAATTAATGGACCTGGATGTATTGCTGCAAGAAAACCTACAATTACTCAAAATAGAATTTCAGAAATAAAAAATCAGGAATTTGAAAATTTTTTCTTAGATAAAGATAATGTCACTATGAGCTCATATAAAATTGATTCCAAGACAAACCTTCTGATCCTTTATTTGAATGATGACAAGGAAGGACTATGGAAAAAATTTGAGGCATCACCTGTGGTGACCATCACCACCGTTGAGAAATAGCAATCCCCTTACATTTTTGGTGGCCAGTGTCTGGTTCTAATTTTTAAAATTTCTTCTCTCAAGAATCAATGTGGCTAGTACCAACACAAGCAGGACTTAGCTATCTATTGAAGGTGGTATTTTTTAATGTACTTATAGTGTCCCTTCCTATTGGGGGAAACATCAAAGATTCCATATCAGGGTTCCCAAATAAGACCAGAAGTTTGACATTGTTTGATTCAACAAAACTCACAATCAGTATACTGTAGTTTGTGTCTGTTGGTTTTTTATTTGATAATTTAGGTATAATTTTTATTATATTTAAATTATTCAGATACATGTATTAAATTAAGATTTTTAATATTAATAAATTATTTATATATTATATATATTATATGATATATTGATAATACATCACTTCAATT